>CALYLW010002268.1:0-58300 GCA_944989445.1 Ampullaceana balthica | reverse complement strand
TTCAACTCGGCGCCATCCGGCTCGGTGACTTCCTGGAAGAGGGGTGGAATTCAACCTCGGCGCCATCCGGCTCGGGTGACTTCCTGGAAGGGGGTGGAATTCACTCGGCGCCAACCGCTCGGGTACGTCCTACCACCGGGCCTCAGTGGACTTCCCTGGAAGAGGGGTGGAATTCACACTCGGCGCCACTCCGGCTCGGGTGACTTCCTGGAAGAGGGGTGGAATTCAACTCGGCGCCATCCGGCTCGGGTGACTTCCTGGAAGAGGGGTGGAATTCAACTCGGCGCCATCCGGCTCGGGTGACTTCCTGGAAGAGGGGTGGAATTCAACTCGGCGCCATCCGGCTCGGGTGACTTCCTGGAAGAGGGGTGGAATTCAACTCGGCGCCATCCGGCTCGGGTGACTTCCTGGAAGAGGGGTGGAATTCAACTCGGCGCCATCCGGCTCGGGTGACTTCCTGGAAGAGGGGTGGAATTCAACTCGGCGCCATCCGGCTCGGGTGACTTCCTGGAAGAGGGGTGGAATTCAACTCGGCGCCATCCGGCTCGGGTGACTTCCTGGAAGAGGGGTGGAATTCAACTCGGCGCCATCCGGCTCGGGTGACTTCCTGGAAGAGGGGTGGAATTCAACTCGGCGCCATCCGGCTCGGGTGACTTCCTGGAAGAGGGGTGGAATTCAACTCGGCGCCATCCGGCTCGGGTGACTTCCTGGAAGAGGGGTGGAATTCAACTCGGCGCCATCCGGCTCGGGTGACTTCCTGGAAGAGGGGTGGAATTCAACTCGGCGCCATCCGGCTCGGGTGACTTCCTGGAAGAGGGGTGGAATTCAACTCGGCGCCATCCGGCTCGGGTGACTTCCTGGAAGAGGGGTGGAATTCAACTCGGCGCCATCCGGCTCGGGTGACTTCCTGGAAGAGGGGTGGAATTCAACTCGGCGCCATCCGGCTCGGGTGACTTCCTGGAAGAGGGGTGGAATTCAACTCGGCGCCATCCGGCTCGGGTGACTTCCTGGAAGAGGGGTGGAATTCAACTCGGCGCCATCCGGCTCGGGTGACTTCCTGGAAGAGGGGTGGAATTCAACTCGGCGCCATCCGGCTCGGGTGACTTCCTGGAAGAGGGGTGGAATTCAACTCGGCGCCATCCGGCTCGGGTGACTTCCTGGAAGAGGGGTGGAATTCAACTCGGCGGCCATCCGCTCGGGTGACTTCCTGGAAGAGGGGTGGAATTCAACTCGGCGCCATCCGGCTCGCATGCGAGTCTATTGACCATAGACTGCGCTAAACATAAGATAAACAAAATCAGCACACAGTGGTTTATTTCAGAGGTACTATTTAACTTCTTTTAAAACTGACACATAAAGACAATTGTGTCAGTTACTAATAAGGACTTTAATATCTCATAATTTATGTGTGCATATATAATAGCAAAATATAACAATAAATTGTGTACGAAGAACATATTTCTTTCTAATCAACGCAATAATTCTCTTCTAACTTGCATTACAAGTTACATTTGCATTTATGACATCTAGGACCCATATATTCAGTCCTGTCTATATCATAAGAATTATTTATAAATGATAGGTCACTAAATCCCATTGAAGTAAGATATTGAAACTAACAGTAGATTTATAATGCTATAAGGCGATAAAATTATAATTGGAAATAAAATACTCACAAATAAATTTAATACAAATCTCAGACACTGGGATTTAAAATATACCCGCTTCTATTGTTCCCGTCGGATCTGACAATACCCGGTACATTCCAAATCTCCTTCTCCGGTCTGACATTGTGGCTTCACACAATGGGTAGGAGGCGACTAACCAAACAAATTAAACTCAACACACGATAAATATTTCCAAATACGAAAATAAATAAAATAATAGCATAAAATCTGTTGCTTAAAATGTAGTACAATGAAGTGTCCTTTCATTGGTACAAGAAGAGCGTCCTATACATTAATAAGACTACACATAAGAACACACAAGTAGCGATACATTTCTCTCCTTATCACCGGCAGTGTGGAACTAGGAACCAGCCCTAGTTTTCCGGACCAGCACAGAAAGCGCGACTAGTTTATATATCCAGACCTCGCCATGCGACTCGACCAATCCATTGAACTCGGGGACACGAAGCATTCCTCTTCATTCTGGCCAACGCTTTATTTGTTCATCGCCTAATCAGGGGAGGTAATTCCTGTAGTCATTTCCCATTAAAGTTCCTGATTACTTGATCATCATTTTTTTGAAGGTGAAATGTTAACATGATTTTTTTTGTATATACAACTAGACATTATCTTTCTGGTGGTATCCCTTTAAATAACATATACATAACTACTATATATATAACTAGACATATAGACTAGATTACTATCACGATTTATATATATATTAATTTATATAAATATCATATAGAGATATATATACAGAAATATATATATATTACTATATATCAATATATTACCAACATTTAGAAGATCTTATGAAAGCCCACGGGGAAACGGATGAATTACTAACACTTTCTGGAGGCATCAATTCTGTGACCAAGCAGCAACGTCGTTACTAAGGACTAGAGGACAAACCTACGCAGTACATGTCATATTCGCCAGCTCGCGCAAGAATTTATCAATAATTTCTAACAACTTATCTTCAGGCGTCTACTTTAACTAAAATTACTCCAACTGGCTATCTTTTGGCCTGTTTAAATAGTACTCTTCTTTCTTTTTCTCTGAATAAATATCTCTTAACTTTGACTTAATAAACCTACGATATGATCAGAGCTGAAACCTTATGCCACGCTGCCACACGACTGGCACGCAGAACCTCGTCACCGCACCCGCACTAAAATATTATTCCCTTTAATCAAACCAAGGTGCTGGCACTTTGCTAGATAAAAGCAATGGGGGCGGTGGGGGGGGGGGGGTTTTTAATGGAGCGATACTGCGTGCGGAGGGAGCGACCGCGGCCCAAAAAAGGATACCCCATCTCCGAACTACATTACGCATGTTCCATGAGTGCGATGCTAATTAAGTCCGGGTTTACTCACTTACAACTCACTGGTCGTTTACCAAAAACGAGTTAAACATTGCGCTCCAACCAGGATGGGGGCGGCGTTGCGGAGGGGATATCCGAGAATTTCTATGTTCGTTCAAACTCCTTGCTGTTCAAGTGCTGTAAAGTAAAATAGGAGGAGGCAAATTCCCGGTCAATGATACCGACTTCCCAGGCGCGGGAAAAAAACTCATTTCAAGTTAGGTGCTGCCGACAATTAACGAGTACATTTCGACTATTCATCGTATCAAAAAAAGTTTTACACGATTAAATTGTTTCTAACGATTAATCGACCCTACAACGTATGATTGTACTGGAAGTCATTCAGAAAAATATTTCCGCCAGACTCACATAAACTAATGTCCGACGATTCCACGAACATTTCTTAGGTCTTAAACTTTGTTAATTAGGTGATTGTTTCTAATTGTAGATAAAAAGTCTGGTTTCCATTGCGACAAAATTCGCCTGCCTTCTAGTGCAGATTTCCCTATAAGTCGATGCGCTTCGGGGCGGGAGGCAATAGGTGTTATATAAAAATAAATCGTTGCATGGGCTTGCTCATCGTCCACTCTTGTGCAATATTTTGAACAAACTTTTGAGGACCGGTGAGTCGAATTACTCAGAGGGGCCGTCCGTCAAATTTATGCACAGCGGCGCAGCCAAAGAACATTGCGAAACATGGTTTCTATCACTCCTTACATATCACAGGCATACCAATCGCCACGACATAATCAGAATCCCTCAGTTGAGAACAATCGAAAGCTATGAAACGATTGTTCACTCGGCTGGTTACATGTCAATAAGAACAGCTCATCACGTGAACCAAATAATGTCCAAGACCCATGTCTGTTCTGCGTTCCTTGGTTAAAAGCAGTCATATAAATAAGACATTTCAGTGGATTTCGATTTCCTTGTCCCATCTTTATGAATGTTTCTACTTTATTCAACCCCATAAATTTCAATTTTTGGCTTTAAGCGTAATTACAACCGATTAAGCAACACTCGTATAATTTTTACCAAAGCAAAAGATTAATTTTATATAAACTCAGAGAACCTCGGATGCGGGGGGGGGGGGGGGGGGGGGATCTCCCCTCCTCTCCATCTCCTCCTCTCTCTCTCTTCTCTCGCTCTCTCTCTCTCTACTCCTCTCTCTCTCTCTCTCTCACTCTCCTCCTCTCTCCTCCTCTCTCTCTCCTCTCCGTCTCTCTCTCTCTCTCCTCTTCCTCTCTCTCCTCTTCTCTCCCTCCCTCCTCTCTCTCTCTCTCATCTCTCTCTCTCTCTCTCTCTCTCTCTCTCTCTCTCTCTCTCTCTCTCTCTCTCCTCTCTCTCTCTCTCTCTCTCTCTCTCTCTCCTCTCTCTCTCTCTCTCTCTCTCTCTCTCTCTCTCTCTCTCTCTCTCTCTCTCTCTCTCTCTCTCTCTCTCTCTCTCTCTTCTCTCTCTCTCTCTCTCTCTCTCTCTCTCCTCTCTCTCTCTCTCTCTCTCTCTCTCTCTCTCTCTCTCTCTCTCTCTCTCTCTCTCTCTCTCTCTCTCTCTCTCTCTCTCTCTCTCCTCTCTCTCTCTCTCTCTCTCTCTCTCTCTCTCTCTCGTCTCTCTCTCTCTCTCTCTCTCTCTCTCTCTCTCTCTCTCTCTCCTCTCTCTCTCTCTCTCTCTCTCTCTCTCTCTCTCTCTCTCTCTGTCTGTCTGTCTGTCTGTCTGTCTGTCTGTCTGTCTGTCTTGGGCTCGGCGGGCGGAAAAACAGAAGTAAAAAATGACCCATTTCCCATGATCCGATCAAACTGAAATTTGGCACACGGACCCGTCGAACCTAACAATGCATCGTATCAAAATTTCAGATCGATCGAACGTACCATAATTAAATTAATGCATTTTTAGTTTATCCTTATATGAGGTATGTAATTCAAAATTCACTGTAAATTCCAGTTCCACGTGAGTTTGAGTTGACGCCGACCGTCGTGTTGACGCCGACCGTCGTGCGACACCCCCTCACATCCCACCCCCTATTTATTAAAGACAAGGGACATCACTCGGTGTCAGTCTGTAAATGTTTGAAAAATAATCAATACTGTTAGTTATGTCTCATATATAAGGGATTTATAGTCAAAAACTTTGTTTTTACGGGTTTGTTTTATTACGTTACGTTTATTGGATAAAAGATGACTCCTCTAAGATCGTTGTCATCTTATTTTTGATATCTGCTTATAGAAAGTAATTTTATCTACGAGTGACGACTTTCAATTTTTCTCCAACAAATGTTACATAATTTTAAAAACAAATTAAGTGCATACATAAAATAAGAAATTGAAACATTAAAACCGACCCTAAAAATTCTGCTATCACAAAACATTTCAACCCTACCTGTTTAAAAAATTCCAGCATAGATTTAAATTGCTGAAGCGGGTGCTGGTATCCTGCGGACCACGCATGTAATTATATTAAATATTATATATTTTATATAGACATTTATTTTATATAATTATTCATTTTCGTTTCGCTTTGAGTTTTCTCTTAATGATCATCTTTTATATTCTTCAGTACAGGGGTCGGGAAACCATGGCTCGCGAGCCAGATGTGGCTATATTGACGAGTGCATCTGGCTCTCAGACAATTGTTCGATAATTTAAAAAAAGTTTATTCAGACTTCTTTGATCAACATAGTAATTGCGTATAAAAAACAGCATAACAATGTTATTTAAAAAAAGAATTCACAGACATAAGTATTGTACTTTTAGTGTTGAAATTATACAAAATGCACACATTTACTTTAATGTTTAAATGTTTAGTTTTAAACATAATGTATGGCTCTCTCAGACAAAAAGTTTCCAGACCCTGCTTTAGTAGGTTATCAGTACATTAACGTTTTCTAAGACATATTTATACTGACTTTATACTGAGTTCATTTACTGACTTTCGACACTACCTCATTGGCTGGTCAAAGACTTTAAGACACCTAAAAATCAGTATCTTTTTAACGAAACACGTGGTCTAACTCTTAAACTAGCTCACGTTAATTATTGTTTTAAAATTTTAAAATATGTTTATCCAAAGGCGCAACAAAAATGTTATCGAAACAAGTTGTTGTTTTCTAGGTGACTGAAAAATTAGTCGCAAATCCGAGATAAATTTAGATCCTCAAAACTATAGGTTTATTTGTTGTTAGATCAATAGTACCAAGGGTACTATTAGATAAATTTCTGAAACGATGTGCAAGATTTAAGTAAAAATCAATGACATTCAACACAATTGAGAACTTTGCTTAAGAAATATTTACAGTTATTCAAAAGGGCTGTCTATAAATGACGTCACGCAATTTTGGCCGATTTTTAACCCCCTCCCCCTTGTCACGTATCGTCACAACTACTTGGACCCCCCCCCTTCCAATATGACGTGACAAAGATTTGACGCGCCTAAAAGCCGTATGGACTGCCCCAAAGTATGGCAACAATAAACAATAAGCAAGAAAAAATTTTTAACCAATCTTTTTAAACTAGATTCTCGTGTCTTTGATACGATTACCCTACCACAGTGGTCGAAAAATTTCTCCGAGTTCTTTTGAAAATTTGAAATGCCAATGTGAATATTTACTATTTACTGTTAATGAAAATTTAAAATCAAATCTCTGACCGTCAAATGTTACTTTTTAAAAACAAATAATGCGTACAGTGCCATTAGTGAATATGACAAATAACTGTGTATCTTATATACTTTGTAACAGACTTCTTCATAAACTTGTGTTTAAATAATTTTAACAATTTTTTTACAAGACTAAATAGAAGCAGACGAATGTTATAAATAACCTTAGACGAGACTCGCATAAATTATAGTAGCTAAATATAGTTCATCGATTAAAAAACAAAAACAAAGAACAAAAAATATATTTGAAGTTCAATTTGTTTATTTCGTCCGCTCAATCATTGCAGGCGGCTAAGTGACTAAGCACGCATCATTGATTGAATTTCAAATAAAATTGAAATGTTTTTACCCTTATAGTGTTCTACGTACTACGTAGCTAGCTGAACAGTTTGACATAGAAGATTATTTAAGTGAATTTGATGGGATTTTTCTGAAAAAAAAAGACAAGAAGTGACGTCACTGAAAGACAATGGCGGAACAGCTGAGGAACTCGAGCCCAAACCACCTTAACGCCCACCCCCAGCAGCTGGGTCAAGGTCAGAGTAAAAAGACAGTCCTCATCGCCATGGATGGCAGTGGTCATTCGTTCTACGCCTTTGATTGTGAGTACATCGTGTCTGTAGTCATGTTTGTTGTTGTTTACTGGAAGGGCCGTCAGAGTATTTATACTTAGGCCGTCCCATGGAGTCCACACTCACTAACATTCTTGCTGGCACATTTTATTTAATTGATAACTCAGAGTCCAGTGTCCACAGTGATGAGCCTAAGACCTCAACGGTTGATACAATATGAAATCAATTCGCCCTAGTCATCTCCACCCCCCACCCCACACCAACATTTATCTATTATGTAACCGCGAATATTCCGAGTTCCATTGTCCCAAATTACCAGCTACATGTATTGTCATTTTGAACCAGATGGCATTTAGATAAATATGCTGACCATTATGAAAGGGGGGGGGCTTTGATTAGTTTGTGTCCATCAAGTTATTGGTCAACAAAAACTTGACATCACTTTTAAGAAATTGTGACTTAATCGTCTTTAGCCAAAGTTTTTAAAAGAAGACATGTGATGCTGTGTTTCTGTGTGAAGGAGAAGGGTGTTTATAAAAGTGTCATCAGCACAGGGGAACACAGAACCAATCCGCGAGTCTTTCACTGTCGGTCCACAAAATTAACAAAATAAATAAAAATGTTTAACATGTTGTCTTTAGTCTCGTTTCAAATAACATTATTCTTTTCTTTCTCTCAATGCATCCAGTCTTGTGCAGTCGATATTTCAAAAGAAATCCTATTTTAAGCATGACGTTAACGACTTGCATTAAATTCCTAGATCCAGTGAAGCGTGATCGATTGGCTTATCCCAGATTTGGTCTGTATAAAAAATATTAGCGATTTGTGGTGGCAAGGAAAATGTTTGAGATACACTGATGCGAGCTCACCCCCCCCCCATCTCTCGCAAACTTTGCCATTAAGATATTTCTTTGGTGACGTTTCCGGGTTAAAATTGTTTTAATGGGATCTAAAATGAAGCAACACCAGACAAATGAACCCACTGAGTAATTTCCCTGTGTCACGGTGACCCAGCTCACATCGATTCAAATTAACGTCTACACGTCTCCAAAATGAAATAGTCGTAAAGTGAGCGAGGGAAACTATGAAATTTTAACGTATTTCAGTCAATTGACCACTACGGAGTTTCTTGTTAGATTCTTTCCAAAAATTTTGAGATAAAATTTCTAGATACAATTAAAGAGAATAACTTAATTGCAGGAAAAAGAAAACGACTATTTATTTATTGATGCTATTTTCAAGAAAAAAAATTATTTGCCCATCACCATCATGGCGTTAACAATCTTGTTTCACTATTATTCAATACCCATTTCTGCTAGACCTTATGTATCAGTATAACATTGATTTCTCTTCCTCTCGTTCATCTACTGTCTGCCGCGCTGGGGGAACAGACGCCGAGATTTGCCAACTGCCTATTAAAAAATATGGCTTGAGAAAACAAGCATTGAAAGTCACAACTAAAACCCAATGAAATATAACAGAGATGGATCAAAGCAAATAGTATTTCTACAAGAGCCATCCATACTGAGCTATCACTGACTGAATGAGAACTGTCTTGTGACAAAATTAGGAAACTTTTCACTATTATCATTGTCTATTGTGCAATCCAGCTGTAATTAAAATTTAAAACGTATTTTTCTTTATAATTCTAAATCAAAGTTAAAACATAGATGAATATGACAACATGTATATAACTATTTATATAACTAATAGATATAACTAATCATGTCTACTAAAATAACAATAAAAACATGAACTAGAATGTGAACCAAACAATATTCCCCCTTATAACCTAATGCAATTCTCAGCTTCATTTTAGGTCTGACATTGCGTTTTCTCACCCCCCCCCCGGCAAATCTTTTCCTTCCTCTATCCCACTATGTGTATGTGTGTTGTGGTGATTGGTGGGTATCAGTAGTATGGGTGTGGCTCAAGTATGTCAGGTTTCAATGCCCGTTGGGTAGGACGCGTGGTGTCAAATTGTGAATTTAAATTTCCAACCTTTTCCCTATCTACAACTGAGCTGCAACTGTAAACGCTTACCCACCCCAAATAAAAATACTCTCTGTCACTGTTAGAATCGTCGGTGACTGAGTTTGAGAGACCTCTGAGAATATCGAATGAATTCAAAGGAAAACAGACATCACGTTTTCCAATACCTCATTATTTATTATTTTTTTATTCGCAATAGCTGTCATTAATGGAAACATTTGATCTATAACAAATTTCGATAAATATTTTGTTCCATTTTGTTCCATTTTGTCCATTTCATAAAAAATGATCCTGTTTACTAATGGATTGCCATATATAATTAATTGTTTCACTAAGGGAGGCAAATCTTTGTTTATTCCCCTTTTTCGATAAGACATATTTTGCAAATTCTATCCCGCAGCCCACTTTTTTATACCCCCGCCCACTTTTCCCCAGTTTTTGTTTCTGGAAACTAGATAATTTAGTTGCCAAATATAACGTATATACTCGTTCTATAGCCCGTTCGTTCATAAGCCGAACGCCCCCCCCCCTCCTCTATAACCGGCTCGCAAGCCGACCCCCAAAACTAATAGGACAGCTTAAAGAAAATGGTACACATTTTTTTTTGAAACTACAAGCTAAATCGGTCATTATGATTGTTTACTGTTTGCTGCCTACCTTTGTCTTTGTGCTCATTGTTAGGCAAGAGTTACCGGTTTTAAAAAAAAATCTTTGGTAAACAGTGGTTAAAGCGCGTACATTAAAATTCGTTGTTGAAAACAAAATTTGTAAAACAATTTATTAAAACATTCACAAAAATAAATAAAATGATTACATAAGGTAAGTGCAGACGTTGAACAGTTCTATATTATAGCTTCTGGTAGAGCAGTACAATTTTCTAGAATATAGAAAATGACCTTGATGATCAACAATAACAACACCAATATTCAATATCCATGCAGAAATCACCTATGACCCGATTATAAGCCGACCCCCCCCCCATCCCAAACACTTCCCCCTAGATTTTTACCAAAAAAGGTCGGCTTTAGAATGATTATATACGGTATTTAAAATTTAAGATTGATCTATTCGCTATAAAACATATGTGAAGCAAAGATATACATCTTAAGAGAAAATTATTTCGTATTGTTGAGAGAAAGGAGAGGACAAATTTTAAGTTCATATCGAATAAAAAATTTAAATGAGTTAACAGGTTCATGTGAACTAAGTTTGGTTTAGATCTATCCATCAGTCAAGTAGCCAATAATTATATTACATTAATTTGGCTAATAAAAGAGAACGCGATATTAGTTAATGTTACGTTTAGTTCGGTCGTGTTTAACTTTATTGAGTAGAGTTACATTTATTGGCCTGAAAAAATCCAAAGACTGTTATTCATATTGGAAGTTGGAAAATTAGTGACAGATGACTTATGCCTTTATTAGTAAAAAAAAATGGCGAAGAAAATTTGAAAATAACATAGGAGCTTGACATGTAGATAAGGTATTTGATAATACAAAGAAGATACTCAGAAACATTAGCCACTGAAGAAGGAAAAGCTAATCAAAACTTTTCAAAATCAAAAGAAGAATGGAATAGATTATTAAAAATCGTTCATTTCAGAACAAAACTAGTGTGCGAGTTTTTAAAAATAACTGTTATGACCACGGTTAAATATAACTGGGAGGTAGTTTATAGAAACTATTTTGAGTAACCAATTTTTTGGTTTTTAAAACTAACATTAACCCATGAACTGTCGTCAAGGGAGATTATTGCCCCTTATGTCTGCTGCTGTAATCGATAAAATCTCTATTAAAATATCAAAAGCCAATCCAAAATTTCTTGTCTTGATAGGAAAAATTTCTCTCAAACTGGATTTCCATCGCTTTAATTAAAGAGCACTCAATCCTGATATAAAGTCTGTTTTTATGACCAAATAAAAATATGTATGGCACATTTATGCATGTTTCGAAAGGGTATAGTAGAATGAAATTGTGGATCTGATATAGGATCACTCAGTACAAACGATAAGCACTGTCTACATGCGTTCTGTCAGTATGGTCACCGTGTTTGCTAAACATTCTGTAGGTGTCATGGGGCTAGAAATTAGTGCTAGAAATTAGAAATGTGATTGTATTGATACTTGTCCTCTAGGCCCCAAGCCCCAGACTGACATGGCGTAGTGGGCTGCTATGTTTGGAACCAACGCCTCCCTAAGTTCACTCTAATTAAATGGCAACGCCTCAAATACCTGACATTATTTTCATTTTGAACATTTCTCTGATCTCTCTCTCTCTCTGTCTCTCTGTCTCTCTCTCTCTCTGTGTCTCTATCTCTCTCTCTCTCTCTCTCTCTCTCTGTGTCTCTCTGTCTCTCTCTCTCTCTCTCTCTCTCTCTCTCTCTCTCTCTCTCTCTCTACCCCTCACTTTTTCTCTCACTGTCTCTTTTACTCAATAACAAGATGAGAGCAATTTAAGAGTAAATTCCAGAATCTAAGTACAAAATTGGACCAGTCACTTACATAACCGCGCGGCTGAGCTGCAAACATACTTAGCAAAGATCAAACGGGGCGAGCAGTGATGGAAATTAAGTTTTGATCAATAAAATCTTTAGCAAGTTAGCGTGTGTGTTAAGCCGGTTGGTGAGTGTGTGTGAACCAGTCAGTGTGTGTTAAGCCAATTCGTGTGTGTGTGTGCGTTAGCTAGTTCGTGTGTGTTAAACCAGTTGTATGTGGTTTGTTCCGTCTCTTTGTGTGTTCGTTTGGCTGCGATTAAGAGGGACTGCATATGAATTTGAGCACTGAGAATTATGTACAAAAACTGGAGTAGCAAATGCATATGTGCATGTCGGGTAAATTTGAAAGATGCTGACGAGTGTGTGTAGCTGACTCTAGTCTGTGAAAATAAAGTCTATTATAATATACATATAAGCAAAATATAAATGTATATGTATCTGCATATGAATCTGCATATGTATCTGTATATGTATCGGTGTATGTATATGTATATGTATATGTATATGCATCCATAAATGAATCTGTATATGTATCTGTATTTGTATCTGTACTTATGTACAACTGAGAAACGCATTGAATTGCGTTCATTTCATAAAACAGAAGTTTGTTACACAATTTAATGCTTATTTTGTTGACATTTTGAGTATGTCTTCCTATATAGAAATATGAAAAGTTTGGATGATGTTTATTAAAAAAAAGGTGAAAAAATGACGGACAAAAATTCATAAAAGTATCTCATTTTAGTGTCTTGAAAGAAAAATAAATGAATAAACCAATAAATTCAAGGGTTTAAAAAAAATTATATTAATTTAAAAAAAAAGAGTAAATGCTCCTATTTGTTTCTCTCTTGATCTTGAAAGAAATCCATTGCGAATCGAAGTGTGAACTATTGATTTTATATAACTTCATGTTTAAATGATATATTCTTCTGTAAGTTTTGTTTGGTTTAATATTTGATGTTCAAGTCAACAGTCCATTAGATAGTAGCTATTGTTTTTGCCTTCTGTCGAGTATCACTTATATTCTATTTGATGTTGAGACATAAACCCTGCCCCACCCGTCACTGAGTGAACTAACCCCATTCAAACATAGAACCTTCAGAGGCGAATTGAGCCAAGGAATCAAAGGTCGGACATTCATTTCAGGCCAATCACTGATAACATTTCGTTTTTTGTGTCTCCAACATCCTAACAACCTATAAGCCTTATCAGTCTTGAATGAGTCATTCCCAAACAGTGGCAACTCGTAAAAAGTAAAACATGTTGCCAAAGTATTTTGAATGAGGAAAAAAAGATGTATAAAGAGTGTAATTCACAAATACAAATATGTTATCTCCCTTAGTTATAGATTTGGTAATATATATTTACTGTAAATTAGTATGTAATTATTGTATAGAACATTAAAGGCTTCAAGGCGCTATTAGTATGTATGACTGTTTGAATAACGAATCGCTCTTAGATACTCTAACTAGCTAGAAGAGAGATCTGATGTGATGAAACAATTAACCAAAATAGTAGCTATCCAATTAATCATCATTTTTTTTTACTTCAAAGAAAGTGCTCTTTACCAGAGGAAGGAGAAATGTCAGAGAGAGAGAGTTTCGAAATGTTCCCATACACAGCTTTCCCATTATCAAGACATTTCTGTAGGGTTATTGTTATCTCGCATTGGTCTTGGGTTCTCGCGCAGTGGCTTATCGATTTGTTGAACAGAGACGTTTGACTGGCTCATCAAAACACTGTCACTGTCACCTGTCTAACAGGACCTGAGACTGGCCCATCAAAACACTGTCACTGTCACCTGTCTAACAGGACCTGAGACTTGCTCATCAAAAAACTGTCACTGTCACCTGTCTCACAGGTCCTTGGACTGGCACATCAAAACACTGTCACTGTCACCTGTCTAACAGGACCTGAGACTGGCTCATCAAAACACTGTCACTGTCACCTGTCTAACAGAACCTGTGACTGGCTCATCAAAACACTGTCACTGTCACCTGTCTAACAGGACCTGAGACTGGCCCATCAAAACACTGTCACTGTCACCTGTCTAACAGGACCTTAGACTGGCTCATCAAAACACTGTCACTGTCACCTGTCTAACAGGACCTTACACTTGCTCATCAAAACACTGTCTCCTGTCCAACAGGACCTGAGACTGGCTCATCAAAACATTGTCACTGTCACCTGTCTAACAGGACCTGAGACTGGCTCATCAAAACACTGTTACCTGTTTAACAGGACCTGAGACTGGCTCATCAAAACACTGTCACTGTCACCTGTCTAACAGGACCTGAGACTGGCTCATCAAAACACTGTCACTGTAACCTATTTAACAGGACCTGAGACTAGCTCATCAAAACACTGTCACTGTCACCTATCTAACAGGACCTGAGACTGGCTCATCAAAACACTGTCTCATGTCTAACAGGACCTGGGAGTGGCTCATCAAAACACTGTCACTATCACCTATCTAACAGGACCTGAGACTGGCTTATCAAAACACTGTCACTGTCACCTATCTAACAGGAACTGAGACTGGCTCATCAAAACACTGTCACTGTCACCTATCTAACAGGACCTGAGACTGGCTCATCAAAACACTGTCACTGTCACCTATCTAACAGGACCTTAGACTGGCTCATCAAAACACTGTAAATGTTACCTCTCTAACAGGACCTTAGACTGGCTCATCAAAACACTGTCAATGTTACCTGTCTAACAGGACCTGAGACTGGCTCATCAAAACACTGCTATTGTATTCCATAATCTAACGGGTCCACAATTTATCGCACACTTTCGAAGCAAATTTTTCGGGGAGATGGATTTGACTTTGATAGTTTAATGTTTAATTTCCATGATAAAGCCTTTTGGCTTCTAACACCGTGGATTTATCTAAAGCTAATTTCCCCCAAAAATTGATGCTAGGATATATATCATACTAACAAAGGTAGTTTGGGGGGGGGGCGTCCTTTGCCACACACTTGTGATAATTTTACCCCCCCCCCACTCTAAAATATCATTAATTCACAAACCTATTAGTACAGTGGTTCCCAACCTTTTTTTGGGTGGCGACCCCTTTTTATAAAAGCCATGTGACCCGTGATAACCAAATGAGATAAGGCATTAAAATAGCTTTACTGTTCACATCTATAGTGATCAAAGTTGTTCTTCTGTATCCAGTCGTGGCTCACTACCAAGAAATCTTTTTATTTAGTATTTAAGATTCATGGTACACGCAGACTTTGAAATGATGTAACAAAATAGTACCTGCCCTATATGAGGTCTATGCGGCCTATTGACTAAAGTCATTGGAAAAAAGTTAACATAATTTTCGACAGTTTCTTCAGTTGTTTTTGAATGTATTCACATGCCCGCCGCCGCCACTTCCTTTAGTCAAAAGACTTTTTGAATTGATCCACGTCATACCAGTCGAACTGAATCCTGGGACATGAAAGTGTCCATTGAAGTATAACGTAACTAGCATTCAATGTTAGAAAATAATATTAACTAACTGATTTATGTTGTAGGAGATTTGAGTTTGAAAATAACAAAACATGGCTTGCACATCAATAATCGTAATGGAAAATTTGGAGTTACTTATCCAAGGTTATATACTTGACTTTTCAACCCAACATGGCAACACGTGGAAAATGTGGACGGAGCATACGACCCCCTTAAAGTAGATCCACCTGAAGGGAGTTTAAAGCCCTGTCCTGTAATGCAAGAGATGAAATGCAGAACGAGTTAACGAACCTTGACCTTGGCTTATGCACGGTTGTCCAAGTCACCGCTCACCAGGTCATCATGACATTACCTCCACTTTTCTCAGTTCGACCAAACAAAAGCGAGAAGATGTTCTCTAATTATACCTTGATTTAGTTTTTAACACTCCAGCTAATGAGTACACGCATGCGTGATATCTTGAGTTCATCCCGCTAGTGTGTGCTTTGCTTCAAAATAGTTGTAATTGCTTCGCCAATGCTCCTGCATCCTAAATGAACTGTGAATCAATCGTTAATGAAATAAATTAGAACAAAACGTTTTACAAATAAACGTGAATCATTTTCAGTTAACGCCAGTGGTTCTCGACATAATGCACTTTGAACCCTTCCGAAATTACGCAGAGCTCTAGGTTATATCCTTTTCAAACCACAGAATGTGAAATATGCATTTCCACTGCTTAGTTATGTTTTCATTATAACATGACTTCCTTACGGGATGTACCTTTAGAAGAATCTTTGCTGTGTGCGTATGTGTTTTGTGTGAATGTATGACCCCCTTTCCAGTCCATGACGGACTATTGGGCAAGTGATGTAGCGTTCACAAGTTTTTAGCCACCACTAACGAGCAGGGGAATGTGTGGCCAGCACCTGGGCTCCAACCCGCGACTCGGGATCTGCCTCGGATCGATAGTCCAGTGCGCTACCACTTAGACCAGTGTTTCCCAAACTTTTTTGACCCACGCACCCCTTTTATACTCAAAACTTCGCCACGGACCCCCAAGTGAAGAAAACCTTTATAAATGCATACTACAAAAATTACAAAAGCAACATTTTGATGAAAAGTACGGTATTTATTAAAAGTATCACTGTTGTTTAAGAATAAATTGAAAACAATTAATAACTTGGATTAACCTGTTGAGATTTTATGAGTGTACGAGCAACAAAACCCGTTCATGGACGTTCGCCACAGTTCAGTGGCATGTTGTAACTCCCCTCCAACAGCCGTCTCGACCGGCATACATGTGCATTACGTCAAAAATACTATTCATTACTAGTGTTAGTTAAAATAAATAGCTCGTGAAAACATAAATTTTGACTATAAATCCCAACGCGCATAACTCAAAATAAAGTCTTGGAAGAAATACTGCACCAAAAATAACTCGTTTTGAACGTCCGCGTAAACGTGTTCAATATGATTGGCTGTAGAAGTCATATGCGTTTGAGGGACCAATCGCTATCGATGACCGCACGGAACTTAGCCTTTTAATATATAGGATTTATGACCGACTCAATGTGTTTGTGTAGGAACCGCAAATCCTGTCGAGCACCTATTTCTAGTCCTTTATTTTTTTTATTTTTTTTGTTCTTTTATGATGAGGTTCATAACGCCACTGAATCTTTGTTCTATTAAATAGGAAGGCAGGAAAACAGTCACATAATTCTGCAAAATAACTTATAATGCATGATATAAAATTGGGATCTGACTTTGTAACCAGAATTTATGCTATCCTAGTCCAAACATTGATTTTAGTTCCTCATTTGTGGATATTTCAATAAGCTGCTCCTGTATTAGTATGTATTCATCTGTGTTTTGGACCTGAGATTTCCATACGCTAAAGAATCCAACTGCCATTCGGAAATAACTAATAGTGACGAATGACTACAAATCTTTGGTTCAGGTCTGAGGTCTGCATGAAGAGCCGTTAAGTTTTGACAGTAAGCAAGCAAATCTTTATCTCTATTTTGCAATTTCAAAAAATTTGAAAACTGAGAACATTCTCCTGTTCCTAAGTTTTGTTTGCACAGAAAAAGGTTTGCAACAAACTCAGACATAACGCTTTTAGTTTTGATTAAATTTAATTGGTTACCTTGTAGTAATTGTAGTTTCAAATTAGTTTCGTTAAAGTTGGGTAAATAATTCATTCATAAAGGATATGTCATTTTTTAAAGTTAATTGTGTTGCTGATCATTGTCTTTGTTTTCCAGGAATTCGGACACTGAATCAAAGAGAGCATAAAATATATTTGAATATGTACGTGATGATAACCAGCGTACTTCTGTGTGAATAAATAATCCATTATAGACTACTTCATTTTCCAAACCATAGTGAGCAAATAATCTCTCATCAAGGCATTCCTTTTGATTTTATTAACTGCTCTAATGACATAGTGTAGTGATCCATGCAAACTTTCACTAAGATTTTTTTTGAATATTTTATGTTGATGAATGACTCAATTTACTGAAAATACATTTGGTACAGAATGTTTTAAGTATGCCACAAAGTCAAGAGTATTGCTTTAACTTCAAACATTTTTTTAAAAATTCAGTTAATTACGTTTCACCTTTCGTATTTGTTTCCAAACATTTAGCCACACTTCAAATATTCATTAACACCATATTGTCGGAATTGTTTCTTCGGTTCACTCAATGCTGGTTTTTACCTATTTGCTAAACAAGCTATAACTTAGGGCCCCTATCTTCTTTGGGGCCCCCGGAATTTGTTTTCATATTTGTCACTGATATAGAATATCTAGACTTCAAATGGGCCTTAAATAGCTTAGGACCCCATCAAGTCTGTCCAGCCTTCGGCTCACTCATTCTCTTATCTGTTGTAACAGACCACTGTTAAGAATTATTAACGTTTTCAATGGAATGCTACAGTAAAGCCCTATTGAAAACATTATTTGATGATAGGATACAATTTAGATAAATATAACTTCCCGACACATCGAAAAATACACAACCTTGCAACCCTCGAAGATTCAAGTTAAAAATTGTATTTTTATACTTATAGTTATAGTAATTCGGCATTTCTTCTGCATCAAGCTTGACCTTTCAACAAACCAAGTATTATGATTGGCTTTAGATGTGGAATTACAGTAGTTCTACCACTTTTTTCCAAGTAAAACAAAATTGTATCCATGAAGGTTAGCACCTAAGATGGTATTTAATTAGTAGAACAGGCATTCACATACTATTTTATTATTATTTATTATAATTTCAATAATAATAAAAATGTATCGGATTGTATTATTTGATGTTAAACCTTGCGCGGACCCCTTGACGTTGTTCTGGGACACCCAAATCAATTTTAATTTTCCACGGACCCCCTGAAGGGTACCGCGGACCCCTGGGGGTCCGTACGGACCACTTTGGGAACCACTGACCTAGACCATCGCGCCCCATTTTGTGGGAATGTAAGTTTTGTATTTTTTAATTTTTTAAATTTTTGTGTGTGTTTGTTTTGTTACACTTTTGTCCCTTGTTGTAATACTTTTATTTGAAAATGACGTTACCTTTTATACACTTTATTTTGAAATTAAACGTTAATAGGTAAATGTATTCTTTATTTATTCTTTTAATCGAGATTATTTAAATTAAAATATTAGATAGAGACTATAAGAAAATATTGTTCAAGGATTAAATTAGTAGGATAGCTATCCTATGGTGAAGTACAACACATATTGTCTGTATGTCAGCTGCAAAAACAAAAGAACAAAATATACACAAAAGATAAGGGAAACAAATATCATTAAAGAATTCCTCGGTGTTAAGATTTTAGCATTTAAGGGTAACTACTATTTAATAATATAGACTTGAATCTATCCCATCTATTGAAAACTGAAAAAAAAATAGTTTGCAATGAAAAATGAGAGGATATTTGAAATTTTAACTAAAAAAACAAGTTTTTGAGACAAATCTCCACATGATTTACACTAAAATCTTTGTATATACTTCCAGAAAAAATCCAATAAATAAAATTACATTGTTTACAGATTCTTTCGTTTCGCTCAGTTGAACAAAGAAAACTGACTATATTATTTTTATATAACTTTCATGCATTGAATTGAACTAATATTTTGAACACGGACATTAAAAAAAACCCATTTGTATTGTAGTTTATTTTATTATAATTTAAAACGCCTTTCTTGCGAAGGGGGAAAAAAACCAATTACAGATGAAATATCCTCACGATCGAAGCAATTTTGAATATTGCTGTAGTAACTATAACATTATTATCAACACATCTTGCGTCTCAAAATTGTGCATGATGTGCCAGGAACTGTATGAATTTTAGCGTTTACCACTATCCAAGATAAATAAAAATTGTGTAAGCTATTAACTTGTCTACTGAATTCTTTTGAAAAAAGGTATCATTAAATGATATGAAGTTACATAAACAAGACGACTACGTACCAACATTTCAATAAAAATGATAGTCATTACGTTTTTATCTTCAACACCCAAGATCATTATTTATTATTTTAATGAAATGCCAAAACAGAGAGTGTCATCGTACAAGTAGACCAACCAATCAATGACCAGCATACAGAGATTCAAACACCTAAGAAACTTAATTGGCTAAACGTTGAATTTCGTAATTTTCAAGCTTCTAGAAATTATTGAAGATGTATTTATTTTGCATTAAAAAAATCATTTAGCTTGTTAGAGGCCGTGATGAATTACAGTGTAACTTCATGAATCGATGCATACACAAAATACGTATATAGTTATTTAAGAAACGTAGTTATTAAATTTCAGACGAGGAAGTGAGTAGAATAAAGTAACTACAAAGCAGCTATTCATAAAATCGTCTTTTTTAATATTTCTAAGCCAAAGCAACGGAAAAAAACTGTATTTATTAGATGCAATCATTTCTTTTCCTTAAAGTATTGTACATGGATCACGTAAATCACTCTTTACTAAACACAGAGGGTGCTACATCCGCCAACCACCTGGTCTCGGATGGCACCACACCTTCCAACAATTTGGTCTCGGATGACCTACACGCCTTGATTATGTCCGTGTATTCAACTGTCGGTGTGACCGTGTCATTGTTCGGACTCATCACCAACGCTATCAATGTCAAAACATTTGTTGACATGGGTGCAGAAGATGGCGTCACCATGTCCTTCCTGTTCCTCTCGTCTGCTGAATTAATCTGCTTTTTGGCGGCGCTCGGACAGGAACTGGGGATGGCTCTTCGGGTCACCGAAAAAATCAGCAGCTATCAGATTCGGTTCAGTTATCAGCCCATGATTTTTAATCTCTTCTTTGCGAACGTTCGAAATTGTCTCTTTACCATCCCGGTCCTAATTACCTTGTATCTGTCGGTGGCTAAATGCATGTGCGTTGTCAAGCCGTTGCATTTTAAAAACACGTTCTCACGACAGAGAACCGCCTGGGTTATGACGGGGATCTCACTGTTTGCCGTCCTTAGCTACACGCCTATCTTCACCAGCGCCGGCGTCAGCGTACAGTTTGATTCCAACATCAACCAAACCAGACCCACGATATGGCTTTCAAACAACCGAGACCTCGTCGTGAATATTGTACGGAGCATCCGAGATTCTTGTCCCACTTTCGTCTCACAAGTTGTCATCATCGTCTGTATTTTTGTCATGTCTAATGCCTTAAATCTAACGGCGAAGTTCCGAGCCTCCTCTACGTCATTGGTTGCCCATCATCCACAGGCCGAGGTCATGAGAGGTCATGAGCTACAGGTCATCAGGCAGGTGGTCGTCATCTCTGTTGTTTACATTGTTGGCAACACACCTAAAATTATCGTCATACTGGCGTCCTCCCTGGTTGCCGATCTAAACATCGGGAAACGTTACCAGAATTTATCCAACATTCTCTCCAACACACGGGAACTCATCGAGATGATGATGTCAGCTGTCAACATCGTCATCTATTATAAATACAACTCAACGTTTAGGAGAAACTGTACGGTTGTCAACTATTTCTTAAAAGTCAGGAAATTTTAGATGTATATTTTAAGACTTTTATACACATGCCATAAACGTTTCCACAGAAATGAAGTTTTAAAATAACTATATTTGAATTGTGAACTAAATTTTGAATGGAAAGCTTTTCTAAATTAACCTTACTGGAGAATTTATTCCGGTGTAAAAAATACTAAAAAAATGCATGTAACTTTCTTGACAAGATATTCACACTCGTTTTTCCTTATGCCAGATTTTAAAGTCAGTTTGCTACATAGTGAAACCTTTAAGACAGTTTGTCTAACTTGTGTAATTTAATACCTTAGTATTCATTCACACACTTTGCAACAATAGTACATTTCACGTAGACCCAAGTTTTTTTCCATTTTCATTTTAATGTTATAAAATACATTCTTATCCAAAGCCACTTAAGAGACCAGAGTAATCTAAGGCAGTGGTTCTCAACCTTTTGAGATTCAGGGACCACTTGAAAACTTTGTGTTTTAGCCCCGGACTACTACTGAAAATTGTGCTACTGCCGTGATTGACAAATGTATATATAATTATACTTCGTATATAACTAGTTACTAGTATACATGTTACTTTGTAAAACTATAATAATATGCTACGATTTGCTTGATTCAAAAACAATATTGAATGGAAACATATTTATATGTCTTATATTTGTAACGAAAAAATGTCAATTATACTAGTCTGATACTTATAGTATTATTCAATTCTTATTGCTTATTATAAAAAACTTTAATTCATAAAAAGTAGTTAGTATTAGTAATACTGTTATATTAGTTTTTATAGTGCGAGCCTTGAGTTTGCACATTTGAGCACAGCACATCCAAACGAGGTGTAATTTTACAAAAAGACTTACATGAATTGATAAAATGGGAAACTAACTGGAGCATGTCTTTCCCCGCAGAAAAGCGCCAACTGTTAAGAGTAACAAAGAAAAAGAAACAAATAAATTCAAAATATTTCATTCATGGAAAAGAACTGACCCAAACTAAAGATGCAAAATACTTAGGAGTCTTAATAAATGAGAAACTATCATGGAATCCCCATGTCAATGAAGTTATTAAAAAAATCAAACAAAACCTTAGGCTTTATAAAAAGAAACTTTAACAAATGTAATAGAGATATAAAACTAAAATGCTACCTCACTTTGGTGAGACCTGTATTAGAATATGCATCTTCTGTATGGGACACATCCACCAAAGAAAACATTGATAAACTATAACAAATTCAAAAAAAAGAGCTGCCAGATTCATTACTGGAGAATATTCTAAACTGACAAGAATAACACCATTAGTTAAATCCGGAATTTGGACGTGGAATGGGTTGCCTAAAGAAACCAGGAAAACCAACACTTTAGCAACATTTAAATCTGTAATAAAAATGCCGGACAAACCATGGATAAGCGTAGGACGCAATAATCTTCTTTGTTGAAGGAGCGTCTGTAACAGATACGATAAGAAGATAAGGTAATACTTGAAAGACTCCATCGTAGTTCATCTTGAACTTTAAGTCCGGAACCATGTTTTGATTTGATTGTTTTTCAAAGATCAAGCTTTTCTTTTCGTAAAAGCAGACACGTTGTCAATGAAATTAAATGTGTCTGCTTTCCTTGCAGAGATGCATAATTGGGTTTATTCAGTTCTTAAAAAATGTAAGCCAAGTAAGCAACAACAGCAACCCATAAGCTATCTTTCAAATGATAAACAAGCTCAGAATTTTTTCCTCCAAGAAACTTTCTCACAGCATCACATAATTCAAACAGTTTGTTAAACACCCCCCCCCCACACACACACATGTCGATAACCAGGCTTTTTTGGGCCTGTGCAACTCATATAGTATATAGCCACCACAAATGATGTTTTTAAAGTTTTTCATTGACTCTGTCTGTTTGTCTTATGCAGGACGTCTGACTATCAAGAGAATATTTTTTGCGCAGAAAGTAGTCCAATGGTTTCTCCGAGCAGAAATTATGATTAGTTTTAAGATGTCTTCGGAGTTTTCCAGGTTACATCGCTTCATTTGCAAAGAATTTGCGGGAATTTTACACACTCTGATCTGGGTTGATCATTTAGTATGACGCATGTAAACCCAAAGCGAGAATATTCTTCATCATACCGTCGTATGGCTATTTGTCTTTTTTTAGGCCCTTATCCTACTAACTCGTGCACGCTTCGGGATCTGTACATGTCGTCAACTTTTTCAAAACGCTCGTAAACAAGTTTTCTGACTTGCTAGAGTGCTGAAATTTTCACAGTAGGTGTGGCTTGTGGGGAGGATTAAGCTATTAAAGTTTTAGCCGACTTAACTGGGGTCAATCCATCAGTTTTGACCAATTTCTGACTTTAGCTTATAGACCAATCCAATTAAATTATTTTAATAATAATTGAATTATTTGGCGAATGTTTCAGCTCAAGCGCCACCCGACGGCACAGCCCGGCTTAACTCATTACCATAAAAACAACTCAACGCCGTGACAGAATAAATGACATTCTTAAGAACCTGCTCTAAAGCGTGACTGTAGCAGGTTCACGAAACATACTTTGTGAATGGAACGTGTTGATGGGGATTTTCTGTCAGGTCTTTTTTGAATCTCTTTTATCGATTCCTTCCCAGATCTAATAAACATAAGGTGAGTTTAACTATAAGGTGAGTTTAACTATAAGGTGAGTTTAACTATAAGGTGAGTGTAACTATAAGGTGAGTGTAACTATAAGGTGAGTTTAACTATAAGGTGAGTTTAACTATAAGGTGAGTTTAACTGTAAGGTGAGTTTAACTATAAGGTGAGTTTAACTATAAGGTGAGTTTAACTACAAGGTGAGTTTAACTACAAGGTGAGTTTAACTACAAGGTGAGTTTAACTACAAGGTGAGTTTAACTACAAGGTGAGTTTAACTATAAGGTGAGTTTAACTATAAGGTGAGTTTAACTATAAGGTGAGTTTAACTATAAGGTGAGTTTAACTATAAGTTGAGTTTAACTATAAGGTGAGTTTAACTATAAGGTGAGTTTAACTATAAGGTGAGTTTAACTATAAGGTGAGTTTAACTATAAGGTGAGTTTAACTATAAGGTGAGTTTAACTATAAGGTGAGTTTAACTATAAGGTGAGTTTAACTATAAGGTGAGTTTAACTATAAGGTGAGTTTAACTATAAGGTGAGTTTAACTATAAGGTGAGTTTAACTATAATGTGAGTTTAACTATAAGGTGAGTTTAACTATAAGGTGAGTTTAACTATCTACTGAAATTTTCAACAGATCTAAGAATATTAATTTCAGTTAAATCTGACGGAAATCTAAAAGAAAGGAACATTACCAAATGAAATAAATTTGAGAGTTTAGCCGTTTCCCGATTTTCATCAGACAAGAAGAGAAATAAATAAATAAGGAAAGGAAAGGAGTTAAGAATGTGTAAGTTTATATTTATAGAAAACGTCAAATTTTGCTCACAAATTTCGTTCTTGATGAACTTGGCTAACAGGACATTTAACAGGACATTTAACAGGACTTCAAGTCAAGAAAAGTGTGATCAAATCAACAGTACCACCCCATGACGATGTCTAAGTAGAAATAAAATGGCAAACAATTTACCATAAACACAAATTTTCAATTTACAGACCATCGCGGCTTGATTATCGATGTAGAGGAACAATGAGAAAAAAAAGAAAGAGATAATGCAATTTATCGTTTAAAATTATAAATACTTCAAAAATTGCTCGGAATCTTTATGAAATTGAAAAACTATTTTCATAAAATTTTAATGTTAAAGAGTTTAAATTTTCATGAATAAAATTAGGTTTTACAAATCTTTTGTCAACGCGTAAAAGTATAGAGAATAAAATGAACAAAATAATTTTTTTAACAAGACGAGGCCCAGCTGCTTTGAGGAATGTAGAATCTCGCATGAAAAAGCAGAACATGATTTTTTAGTCATAAACTAAGTAGTCACACAGGGGGACTTTTCCAGTTTCAACTGTTATATCTCCTGCGCTTTAATATTACAAGCCATAACGTCAATGCGTCGAAATATTGTGTCATTTGAGAATGTCTTGGCCGATTTTTTTTTCAGTTTCACGCAACATTTCCAAATACACATCATTAATGCACCCTATTAGGAACGCTTCACCGATGCTCGCAATGCACAAGTATTTATGTGTGATGAATCAAATATTAAGTTTATGACATTTTGTTAATCAGCTCGCCTTCTTTCGAAGAAATCTTTGGGCTTTTAACGTATGCCTAGTAGTTAAATGCTTCTGGAGTTTGAGGGTTTCATTACATTCGATAAAACATCACCGCAAATAATACATTGAGGTCTTGCGATGTTCCTTTCCTATTTTTATGGAGAAGATTGAAGGGAACTAATCACCAATATATGCGGCATCTCCTTCACATAATTTTTTTATTAGACTACGTATTGAAATAAATGTAGACTTATTTTATTAAAATTAATCAATTTTATTTTAAATTGATTGTTTCATTTTATGTGCTTGTGTCGAAAAGCTAACATATTTTATGGGGATATATTGTATTAATGTTTGAAAATGGAGGATTTTAATTATAATTTTCTTTCCTTTCTGATACCTTCTGCACACCGGCGGCTGATGTCACACGGACCAGCACCGGTCCGCGGACCACCACTTTGAGAAGCACTGTTCTAGTTCACAAAACAATCTAATTCAGACATGTCCCTTCAGTATCAACCTTATATTTCCTGCTTTAAAAATTAGTTTACGTTTATCAATCGAGGTTATTACTACATATCATTACTTGCTACCATGATATTTACGAATGATAGCTTAAACTAAGCTTTAGATGCAGAGATTGGATTTTATTACGGTTGTAGTTTAAAAGATATCTTAGAGCCCGTAGATCTTTAACAAACATTCCTTCTAGTCCCCATGAATTTATTGAAAGACTTTCACATTGTCATTGTGAAAATACTAACTGCCTGCTCTGCGTTAAAATAATAACTTGAACTTTCTAATTTTTTTTCACACCATTGTCCAATCTCTCAGCTTTTTATGAATACATCAAGAGCATAAGCCACCGATGCGGCCACATAATTAGTTTTAGTCGAAAAATTCGTCCGAAAGATATCAACATAAGAAAATTATACAGTTTCAAGTCATGGTAGCAATTATTGAAATAGAAAATGTATTTAGTATCTGGCTCAAATTGCAACAGGTATCCCCATTAATGAATATGTGGCTTTGGGAAAACATAATTGGAACGCTATTATTAGACTTTGGGAGTCCCCATCAGGGTAAGCCCCCAGTAATCTTCTCCCTTGACTCAACCACGGTGCGATGTTGATTGAGGCTAGTTGCTAAAAGTCATTAGGAAATAGAGAACAACACAAGTTGAACATTGAGAAACTAGTTTTTCATTGGGTATACGTAGGGGTTTTCTATTTTTCTTTAAATGATCTATCTTTGATTTTTTTTTCTAAAGTGAAAAAATTCTGTTAAATTATTTTTGTATGTATTGTCAGTTTTGCATAGCATGTATTAAATCTAAATTAATATATGAACAAAACATTTTTTTAAACTATTAATTTCTTGGAAAATTAATGAATATACATGTATATTATCGTCCTTTAGAAACATCATATTTTCCTCCAAAATTCAGGTAAGTGGATTAAATTTTAAAAATTTAAATTACTATTTTAGTCGTCCTGAAATTATCTGTTTTATGTGCCAGTAATATGCTCCAATGACATAATCACCATTGCGTAAAGAAAAATAATATATAAAACGACGTCAGAATGATTTGCTTGAACCCAGTGAAAGAAAATGTAGTCGTTCTGAAAATAACGTGGCTGTAGGGTCATATTTGAAGGTAATCTCATTAATGTCGGAAAATTTGTTAGTAGATATGTAACAAAATAACTTTATGTCGTACACAAATCCTGTAGCAAAATCATTGCATGGACATACAATGTTGTCAATGACAGAAGTGAAATACACGCGCACATAAATGAATAAACACTGAGTTAAATAAACAACTGAGATTTCTTCAAGCATCAAAGAAGAAATCGCTGAAGTTCTAAATGTTGTTTATCTTGGGCCACTCATCGCCGAGTACACTGATGACAAGGATGTGACGTAACCAGACACACTAATTTATGATCCTATCAACAAACGTAAGTTGTCATTTCTGTGGCCTGGAAATGTTCAACTAAACCATTCTATGATTGCTGTAATCACACGCGTAAAATGGTTTTGTTTAACAAAGACTCATAAGATAAATTTACATGTTAACTGACTCTTTATAAACTATACGAATTGTATACTAATTCAAAGAAGAACATTTCTCACGTGTAATTTTGTATCATTGGTTGCAACTTATTTGTATTACTAATACTCCAGAGGAAATCTTATAGCGATTATCTTTTTGAAAAAAAATTCTTTATTTGCGCAGCATATTTGAAATGTTTGATTTATATAAACGAGAAAGAAATATTATTCCAACACATACTAAAGCAAAGTGTCAAAATAATATTGATAGTTGTTCAAATAGTGTAATTTTCTTTAAATTATTTATTTTCAATCGAACCTTTGACTAGACTGTAGACATTTTGGAAAAACTTGAATCATTAAATACATTTTATAAAATAATATTTGTAAACTGTCGCCTGCACTCCTCTTCAATCGATCTTCCAAGAAAACTTAGTATGTAGATTTAATTTAATATTAAAATCACATACAGACAAAACGATGTTTATTTTTAAAAGAAGTGCTATTAACATTGTAGAAAATAAGAGCGTTTAAGTTTTCTTCGTTTTTGAAAAATTGCAAAGGCATACAAACTATTTTTGTTATTATGAGCAAATCGGATTAGTGTGTCCAAGTAAGTGTTTATCTTTAAGTCTAAAAAAATCGACTCCACTTTTTTGTACGTAGAAAAAAGAAATCTTTTGTGATTAGAGTCATCACACTCGGGTATAAGATGGGACCGCACAATATTAATAAATTCGCTAACTAATTCACCACAAAATTATTATGTGTTTCGACTTAAATCTATAAAGAGAAAATCATTTAGCCTTTCTTATTCATTGATTATTATACTTGCTCTTTGGAGTTTGTTGAGAAGCGAATTGAAATAAATAAATGAGATTTACTAATGTACTCCGAAAACATGTATCCAACGAATGCATCCTTAAATAAAGTCCAAAACATCAAAATATTGGTCGCAGATGACCTGTACGCTGTTGCCATGGGAATCATTTCTGTTCTAGGTACAGCTACGTCCATATTTGGCCTGGTCAGTAATGCTATCAATATCAAAATATTCTTGGCTATGGGAATACGTGATGGTATGTCCGTGTCGTTCTTGTTCCTTTCGACTTCTGAATTTGTTTGTTTTTTAATGGCGATCGGACAGGAAGTGTCCACAGCTTTTTGGGTCATCGAAATTGCAAGTCACTACACAATGTATTCAATGATTCATCCCTATGTGTTTTCTAATTTTTTCGGAAATGCCAGAAATTGTGTTTTTTGTATTCCGGTACTTATAACTTTGTATCTCGCGGTGGCGAAATGTATGTGCGTTGTTAAACCATTCCATTTTAAGAACATGTTTTCAGTGAGAAGGTCTGTCTGGGTCATGACGGGAATTTGCATATTTTCTGTTGGTAGTTACGTGCCAATATTTGCCCACACCGGCGTCAAGTGGGAGTTTGATAAAAACATAAACCAGACTCGGCCGATGTTATGGGCGTCACCCTATCGAGATGTCATCAAAAACATCATCTGGACATCGAGAGACTCAGTTCCTTGTCTCGCCTCACAGGTCATCATTATCATTTGTATCTATCTCATGTCCAGGTCCTTATTCCAGGCCGCTATTTTTAGGGGTGGCTTGGTATCAGCATCAAAGTCACAGACAAATTCAGAACTTTCTGTTACAAGCAATCAGGAAATAACGAGATCACACATCAAGGAGTTACAGGTCATCAAACAAGTTGTGGTCATCTCTGTTGTCTACATCATTGGGAATACCCCTAAAACAGTGATTTTCATGGCATTCCTACTTGTTCCTGAATTAACCCTTAACACGCCACTTCAAAATCTTTATCTGATCATTTTTAATATTAGAGAACTAATCGAAATGATCACTTCTTCCGTGAATATATTAATTTATTACAAATATAATTCAAAATTTAGAAGTCAGTGTACTTTGTGCAACATTAAAAAAATAAATGTAAAGATTTAATGTTAGAAAGGGTTGGATTTAAATTCTTTATACATTTTGTCAAGCTATTGGAATTAAATTCGTTATATATTTTGTCAAGCCATCGGAATATCATTATCATTTAAAAAGACGCGCATTTTTAACAAAATAAAACAAGTGTATTCAAGATTACAAAATTATTTTTATGTAGTTCAATTTTGGAAGATACACATTAATATGTGTTGTCCATCTTTATTTTTCTTTTGACTCTAAATGCCATTAGTAAAAAAGAAAACACAAATTTTTGTATTCTCCCAATGTCATGCTTATCTACGAAATCAGCCATGTTTATGATTTTGTTTTGTTTCATATTTGAGATTCAACCACACCATAGGAGAAATAAGTAAACTCCAGATATTAAATTTAATGCAATATAAAGAACCAAACGAACAATACGACTAACGGTCAAACGCTAGAGATGTGACAATAGTTCAATGTTTATCTTTCGCGTCCCAACAGCTTCTAAACAATGTCAATCTTGACTGAGGCACTTTAAATTGTTATGTACAATAAAGATGTCAGCCGATGATTCTCAAAAGATGTACATCACCTTAACTTCAACCAGTGAATCTTTCATTGCTTGTATTTAATTTTAAAAAGATCATAATTGTTATTTTGATATTTCTTACGAATTTTTTCCCTTCTTAATCGTGTGCTAACGTTTTGAGGATAGATGGGATACATGTTAGTAAGAATAATCTTCTTTCCCATTAACCCAGATCACACACTCACTAAGCGATAAGCGCCCACTCTAAATCTAAATCTAGTTCCTTGGTGTAGTAGCATTCCTTGTTTATTTTAATTCAATGGAAATTTATTCCACATTAGATCCCGTTCCCCGTGAAATTCCGTTTTAGTTTCTCTGATGTTTTTTTTGTTTGATCGCGTTTCAAGTCGGATTATGAAGATTATAACCAAATATACCTACAATATCTTATCTTATCTTATCTGTTTACAGACGCTCCTTCTATACAGAAGATTATTGTGTCCTACACTTATCTATGGTTTGTGTTTAGTCCTGCATTTTTATTAGAGATTTAAATGTTGATAAAGTGTTGGTTTTTCTGGATTCTTCAGGCAACTCATTCCACGCCCGAACTCCGGACGGGAAGAACGAAAATTTGTATGTGTTTGTTCTTGCATACGGAATAAGAAAGGTGTTTTTATCCTTATGTCTATCTGAGGGTTGTATTAAGTTATCTTTGTGTTGTATTTCTAAATTAGAATTAATTGCTTTATGTATGATTACTACTTTGCTGTTGGTTCTTCTATCCTCTAGTGTTTCAAGGTTTAATGATTTAACTAATGGTGTTATTCTTGTCAGTTTTGAATATTCTCCAGTAATGAATCTGTATGATAAGATACTATTTAATTAATATTCTGATAAATGATAACATGAAATTTTCAAAAATGGTCCCATTAAAATCAGTTTAAAAACTGATATCTACAAAAGAATTAAATTTCATAATTTTCCAAAACATCTCAGAACAAAGTGAAATCACGATTACCTTGACATTGATTTACATTTAAATACAGGTATGCACCACAAAAGTTGTTGCTACAAAATTTGTCTTAAGCTTACGTTATGTGTAAACCTTTATTGTTGTTTTTAGCTATTGTAAGGTATTTCTACAAAGTTTATGCAATGGAAATGAAACAGGCTTCCTCCGGCGATAAAAGAGAGGATTTAGGAGTTTTATTTCATATAGTAGTTGTAGATTGGATTCAGCCAAATTTAATAATTATAAGCACTAGTCATTTGTAATTTCAAAAATATTTTTTAAAGCTTTTTGCTTTCGTTTATAAAACTAAATTTCATTTATTGCCAATCTAGTAGAAAGCTAGAAGCCGTGTGGGTTAGGGGCCGTCCATAAAGTACGTCATGCTATTTTCGACCATTTTTAACTCCCCCCTCCCCCTGTCACAAACTCTCACAAATCTAGGACACCCCCCTACCTTAAAGTACGTATCACTTTCGAACAAAACATTGGTTTTTTATTAACAAAAATAATTAAAATTTAATATAAAAAAGCGTGACGTCACACATGGCCGGACCCCCCTCCCCATGTCACAAACTGTCACACTTTCTTACACCCCCCCTATGGAGCGTGTCGTACCTTATGGACGGCCCCTTAGCGAATTAATGTCAACCGTTTATTTATGAGATACAAATGCATATCTAAAGGGAGTATGTCAAAGAAACTAAATGTTCTTTCTTTCAAGGAATATTTCCATTTATCTCCCAGAAATGAACATAGACAAATTCCCTAACCAATCACAACCAGACTGACTTATATCACCTCACATAACACAGACGGTACCACACTGTCCACATTATGGTCAAAGATGACCAACCCGATTTGAGAGACCAAAAGTTAAAGGTCATTCAAGAGGAGTAGGTCATCTTTGGTTTACATTGGAGGCAGCTGGACTTAAAATAAAGCTATGTTGTAATTACTGATCAAAGACTCCTAAAACGTAACCAGAATTAATATAACATCAACACCTACAAGCCAGAATTAATCTAACATCAACACCTACAAGCCAGAATTAATCTAACATCAACACCTACAAGCCAGAATTAATCTAACATCAACACCTACAAGCCAGAATTAATCTAACATCAACACCTACAAGCCAGAATTAATCTAACATCAACACCTACAAACCAGAATTAATCTAACATCAACACCTACAAGCCATAATTAATCTAACATCAACACCTACAAGCCAGAATTAATCTAACATCAAGGCCTACAAGCCAGAATTAATCTAACATCAATGCCAACAAGCAAGAATTAATATCACCGTTAAGATTGCCCTTTAAAACAATTTAAAACTCAAAACTGAGTATCTCTAATATACTACCAATCTACATAGTAAAAGACAGTGGCGTAACAACGGGTTGGCATCAAGGCAGTTGCCAAGGGCGCCAGCTCAAAAGGGTGCCACTAAATCTTTAATTTTTAAATTGGTATTTAAATAAATACAGCCGGACCTCTCTAAATCGAACTCAAAAGGACCCGAAAAATAATCGACTTACGGAGTTTTTGAGTTAGGGAAAATGGCGTAATAGGCGCCTTTAATCAATCACAATGTAGATATTGAGGGTTGGGGGGAACAGCCATACCGGCTAGTAGTCTTGACAGGAAAGAGAAGCGGTGTTTATGTTTCATATGAAAGGAAGCCAACTTGCTTTGACATGCCGACATGTGAGAGGAGACACCTTTCCTCCCCTCCCCCACTTTACTCCCTTTCACAGTGGGATTGGGGGAGTACGATGTTTCTTTTTAAAATGGCACTTGAGCATGCAGCAAAGTGACGCGAATTAGTTACCACTCCATTTTCTTGTCTTTGTCATTTTAGTGTACTTGCAAGGGTCACTTAATCCCTCGTGGAATGCACTAAATAGTTGCGTCACTAGGGGGGGTGGCGAGGGGGGCGGGCGCCCTGGGTGACACCCATCAGGGGGGTGACACCCGAGCCTAAAATTTTACTGTGTACCATTTTATGTCAGAAAAAAATGAAGACACATTTTTTTCATCTAGAAAGAAATTAAGAAATACAAAGAAATACGTTAAACGCGAAAACTTTTTATTTTAAAAAGGGTGACACCAACCCTAGTGACGCCTCTGCACTAAGATAAGATTTTACGTCAATTTACGTGGCTCTACGGAACACGAGTTCTGAAATCTCACTCCAGAATAATAACCCAAACGCCTTGGAAAATTCGACTAAGAGAGGTTGAAAGCCAAAAATCTTGGAGTTAAGGAGATCTAAAATACATTAGGCCGGAACCTAACAATTTTTTCGATATAGAAAGGCTTTCGACTAGGGAAGTTCGACTTAGCGAGGTCTGACTGCATTTCACTTTTATCCTCGATAACAAAAAGTGAATAATTAATTTTATTTAAATATATCTCCTTTAAACCATTATACTATTTTTATTATGTTTGTGGCCTATGCGGGGCTTCTCATCATACAAATGTCAATATGATGTTACAGTCTTTCTTTTAAAAAGAAAAATGTTACTATCCCCATCCCACTGTGGTGGATGGGAAGGAATGTGTCTCCTCTCACGGGCTTGTGTCAGTATGTCAAAGCAAGTTGGCTCCTTTCATATGAAACATCACCACCCATCTTTCCCGTCAAGCCTTCTAGCCGCTATGGCTGTCCCCCCTCCCCCACCCCACTCTCAATATTAACATTGTCCTTGATTAATCTGCGCCTATCCCGACAGTTTCCCTAACTCGAAAACTCCATAAGTGGAATCCCCCCCCCCTGAGTTCGACTTAGAAAGTTCCGACTGTATCAGCAACACGCCAAAACGCAGCTATCGGAAGTGCTGAGCTGTAGTTGGTGGAGTGTTACTTTTTACTTTTAATTGTGAGTTTCTATCGTTATGCATGAAATAGTGAGTATGACACATTGACACGATTGTTTTTATTTATAATACACGTTACTTCAACTTTTGCTGTATTCTTTATTAACGCAACAATATCGCGTTTTATCCATCAATTTATTTTGTATTATTTAGTAAATAATAAACTGCACATTAGTATTGTTCCTGTCTATTGAATTTTTTAATACTCACATTGTATGACTGTCACTGACAGACTACGTAATCATGTCAAAAATAAAATAAGAGAAATTCAATTATTTTTTCTAACAAATGAAAAAATGGCAAATCAGAAACTTGTCAATTTATCAAGGGCGCCAAAAATAAATTAGCCAAAGGGCGCAATAAAACCTAGCTACGCCTCTGGTAAAAGATAATAATGATTCTTAAGAAAATTATTTAATTTAACAAGTTACATATTTAATATTTATATTACAATATACAATTGATTTGTACATTTAAAGTACAATTAAATGTAAAGATCACGTGAAGCACAATCAATAGGTTTAATAGATGATCTGTCGAAAGGCTTAGCCATTAATAATCAAATAGATAAAATATTACTAAACTTTTCAAAAGCATTTGAGAAAGTTCACCACTTTAGTTTACTCAAAAAACTTAACTACTTTGGAATCTCAGGTCCCATTGGATCCAAGACTACCTTTAAGGGTCAGAGATCAAACTATAATAATTAATTGATCTAAATCAGCACCAATAAGGGTTAACTCTGGAGTTCCACAAGGAACTGTGTCAGGTCCCCTACTCTTTTTAATTTATATAAATGATTTACCCAACAACATCTCAACATGAGCAAAAGTTAGGTTATTTGCTGATGATTGTATAATCTACAGAATAATTAAATCAGAGCAAGATAGCAAAATCCTACAAAAAGACCTACATGTATAAATAGAATTGGAAACTAACTGGAGTATGTCTTACCACCTTAGAAAAGTGTCAACTGTAAGGAGTAACAAAGAAAACGAAACAAATGAATGTAAAATATTTTACTCATGGAAAGAACTAATCCAAAATAAAGATGCAAAATAGTTAGGAGTAATAAAAAAGAAGAAACTATCATGGAATCCACATGTCAATGAAGTTATTAAAAATCAAACAAAACATTAGGCTTAAATAAAAATAAACTTTTATAGATGTAATAAGAATATAAAACTAAAATACTACATCACTTTGGTGAGACCTGTACTAGAATAAGCAATATTCTGTATGGGACCCATCAACCAGTGGCGTAGTTAGAACTTTTGCCGCCCAGGGCGGTCTCCAATTTGCCGCCCTTTTTAGGGGCCGTCCATAAATGACGTCACGCACCAGGGGGGGGGGCTACACATTTGTGACGAAGAGGTGTTTAAGAAATGTGACGTCACGTCAAAACACGCAACTTTAAATACAATTTCCACTTAAATATTTGATTACTGATGCTTTATTTAATGACGTTTCTGTAAAACGCGTGCTACCATATTAGAATGCAGCGTTACACTAAAAACATACTTAAATGACAATTTTTTTATTTGAAACATGCTCCTTTCAAACAGAAAATACGGCTTTTATGTGGGGAGGGGGGTCAAAGCTTTGTGACGTCTTATTGAAGAAGGGGTCTAAGATTTTGTGACGACGTGTGACGAGAGGGGAAGGGGGGGGGGATCAGCCAAAATCGCTTGACGTCATTTGTGGACTGCCAGTTAGTGGATTATATGATGGTTTTTATAAATTAAGAAACATGAATAAACAATTGTAATTGAAAGGAAGTAAAGGTGGGGAACATGTTTACCATTGCATGCCATATTTATGTAAGCAGTAATAAAAGAGGCCACATAAGATTATATACCTATAAATACAAATTTACAAAATACAAAATACTTTTTTTTAAAGACAACAAGAAAGTTACTGAGGTCGCAGCCAAGGAGACAAAACATATTCCAAAATTACACACACAAAAAAAACAACATTACCAATCACTATTCTTTTATTTTGTATTTATAAATAAATGATTTTTTTTACAAACAAAGAAAGTGTATACATTAGTATGTAATCATATTTATACATTTACTTTCCTAAATTTCATAATAGAAAAATCGTGTATTATGCTATCAAAATTAAAATTATCTGTGATATCTTGTTCTATGGACAATGGACAGTATTGCAAGATGTTGTTTACTTTAATCGCTCACTGTAGAACGAAGATAATTTTTTATCAACTTCAGTTTTGAGAAGCTCCTTTCATAACTAGCGACACTGATAGCAATAGTTGAAAAAATTCATAGCAAAATTACAATGTTTGGTACAGAATTCTCCAATCTATGCTGTTGAATAAATTTTAATAGATCAAGGGGGCCTTTTCCCCCGGTTTTCTAACATAATGCCTTTTCTTGTAGTGTAGGCACAGTACAGCCATAAAAACCTGGATCCTTTTTCTTTCCATATTGAACTGTTCTTTATCAATGTCAATAGAGTAATTTATTTGATGTTCAAATGCTTCATTTAATAGGTTACATGGTATTACGAAAATTTTCTTGCAAGGACATGCAACTCATCAAAGCGTTCTTTTATTTTCTTTCATAATTGCATCCATGTATAAAAACATTTCTCGTTGTACTTCTTGTTCTAAAAACAGAACCATGTCTTCTGAATTTTCCCTACTCATATTTTTTCTCCTTCGAACTCGGCGTTCAGTTGATATTTCCATCTCTTCACAAATTGTTTGGCTGATATAACAGCATTTTGTATTAGCACATCTCTTTGTTCCATGCAATGACTTTGCATTAATTTTAAAAAATGACGGATTCCCATAAATTGAGATAACATAGAAAAGAAAAAGATTACATTGAATTGAGTAAAATTCCAGCATCTGATCTCGTTTTCCTAGTACATATATCTCCAAATGTCAATTTTTCCAAGATGATTGAAAGTTTAAAGTATGTCTTTTTCGAAATTATTATTCCTATTGTGGTGTTTATTATCAGATAAATTTGAATATTTACATATTTTTGTCATAAATCTTAAAAATTTTCCATAAATAGACGAATTCAAATTATTTACACATTACCTTAATTGGATAGGCGTAACATGTTTAAGGAATAACCGTATTTTAATGAAAAACACAAATTATTTGTGCTACTTAAATGCAATAAAAACAAAATAAATTGATTTTTAATAACTTACCTTACAATAATTTTCTGAAAACTAAAACAGTAATATAAATTACTACTTGCAAGTTAAACACAATATTTGAACAACCGTGCCTTTAGGTACGTGTTCGCGCATCATTCTGCAAATGTCAAAATTCCACGTACAAACTGTCGTGGCGATATTAATAGCACATATTATTCCGCCCAGCGGTGATGTGTTTTTTACGTACTTTTCTTATAAAAGAGTCATCTGTGACTTATACCGCTTAGTTTTCCAAAGAAATCGATACCTTTTTGAGCGATTCAAATTTTTTGAATGGTTTTGCGTTAGTTATGATATCTACTATGTAATTAAAAAAATGTTGTGCGAATCCGTTAATTAAGACTCGAAATTACAAATGTTTTTGTTTCAGCTTGGTTTTCCCCCTTCAAAAGATAAAGGGTGGTTGTCGGAAATGGTTGTACTTTTCAAATGCCCACAAATGCCGCCCCTTTAATGAGAGCCGTCCGGGGTGGACCACCCCCACCGCCCCCCCCTAGCTACGACACTGCCATCAACCAAAGAAAACATTGATAAACTAGAACAGATTTAAAAAAAGAGCTTCCAGGTTCATTACTGGAGAATATTCAAAACTGACAAGAATAACACCATTTGGTAAATTAAAAAAATTGTATTAAACCTTGAAACACAAGAGCAAGGGTCGGGAAACTTCTGTCTGAAAGAACCATAAACACCACATATTTTGAAAAGTAATTCTGTGAGAGCCATACATTATGTTTAAAACTAAAAATTCAAGTAAATGTGAGCATTTTGTGTAATTTCATCAATAAAAGTACAATAATTATGTCTGAATTTCTTTTTAATAACATTGTTATGCTGTTTTTTATATGCAATTAATATGTAGATCAAAGGATTTTTTAGGGATTAAATGTTTATTAAAAAAAATAATCGAACATTTGTCTGAGAGCCAGATGCAGCGATCAATAGAGCCACATCTAGCTCGCGAGCCATGGTTTCCCGACCCCAGCACTAGAGGATAGAAGAATAAAGAGTAAAGTAGTAATCAAACATAAAGCAATTAATTCTAATTTAGAAATACATCACAAAGATAACTTAATACCACCCTCAGATAGACATAAGGATAAGAACACCTTTCTTATTCCGTATGCAAGAACAAACACATGCAAATTCTCGTTCTTCCCGTCCAGAATTCGAGCGTGGAATGGGTTGCCTGAATAAACCAGGAAAACCAACACTTCAACAACATTTAAAATTCTAATAAGAATGCAGGACTAGACAAAAATCATTGATAAGAGAAGGGCGCAATAATCTTCTGTATAGAAGGACTAACAGATAAGATAAGATAAGATAAGATAAAGAAATGGAAATAGAAGCAACATAAAATACAATTAATATATTTACAATTGACTTCCAAATTCGGCGAAATTATTAGTACAATCTTAATTAAAATTATTTTATATATTTTCCCCTCATTAAAGAAAGGTATATTGTCTTTGAAATGAAAAAAGTCATAAGTTAAAGAAATGCTGATTTTCTAAATATAAAATTTTCTTTTGATTCCTTTAAAAATGTTCATTGAGTTTCCAATTATAAAAAATTACCGTATTAGTAGTAATGAATAACAACTTTTGATGAAAAAATTACCGTATTAGTAGTAATGAATAACAACTTTTGATGAAAAGGAGATAGTTGGATGGTTTGATTAAACGAGTTTAGCTCACTTATTGAGAGTACTAGAGATATTTATAAAAAAATGTCCACTATATTTTCCTTCAAAACTTGAGATTCAACACTTCGTCTGGCTAATTTGAAAAGTGTTATACTGTTCTTTAGAGTTACACTTAAAAATTATTAAACCTATTTTTTGTGATTATTTTTTTAAATAAAAAAAATGATTTGATTAATTGATTTTTAAAACAATTTATAATTTAATTATTATTATAGAAAGCTAACAGAAATTTAAATGATGAATTTTACAAAAATATTATACAGTGGTACCTCTAGATACGAATGCTTCAAGATGCGAAAGCAACCCCGGAACGGATTAATTTCGTATCTCGAGGTACCACTGTGTAAGCTGTTGACTACGATTCTAGTAGCAGCACTGTCTTCTGTTATATTTACCCTGACAGGGCATAAAGATGGCAATACAAAAACATCAAAGTGCATATTTTAAAAATTGGTATTTACTTGGAGAAGGAACACACACACACACACACACACACAAGCACACTCTATCTCATTCAGACATCCAAACCCATTCCCATTTTCTTGGACCAAACACATTTCCGCACCTTGCCATTTTTAAAGGCTTTTTATTCGTTTTCTCTGCATTGCAGAGCTAAATAAAGCTTTTCTCAACAGTCATCTCAACACTATGACACATAGATGGCACCACTACAACAAAATTGTAACACTGTATCATGATGATTGTGATTATATAGCAATTTTGTCCATTCTGATCTCTTAAATTATTTATTTCCATAATCAAAATTTGGATACGACTATTAAATCTTATAAAGATAAATTAAAAATAAATTCTGATGTCCAGTAAAGTTTCTGAAGAAGTTTTCCAAGAATTGTCCAGTATGTGTTGCCAAAGCGCTAATACATATCTTTAGTGATGCATCAGTTTTTAAAAACTGTGATGATAGTCTTGACCTTGCTGGAGCAAGCCGCAAGGCCGTGTAATTTACTTAGGAGGATTTCTTGGTTCTCTGTACGACCAATCGCGTCACTCTATGAATCCGACTAACTTGAAGGTACTACATGCGTGAATGATAGAGCTAGAAACCAAAATTGTTATATACTACATTTGATTAGATAAGAATAGAAAAGAGATGTAGAGCACAACTTTGATCTCAGACATGTTAAATATACACACAATGATGTCAGCTGGACCTGGATAAGTAAACATGTAAACGATGTAGATAAATCCCATTGATGAAATTTGAAGGTATTTTTACAAGAATTGTTACACAATTTCACATCTGAAATAAACACTTGAATATTAAGTATGATTCCTATTAGTAGCAAAGACGGTTATTTTTCCTTATTGAAATAGTGTAGCCTCATTGTCAAACATATTCTAGAATGTAGATGGTATATTTAATAGAACTTGTACAGAAGAAAATAGAAGAAGTACCTTAGTTATATAATTCAGCAACGTTTCAGCTGTGAATGGTTATAATCATAAAGAATTCAATGAACATCAAAGTATAAAGAAGGAGATGTTAAATATAATTGCTCAAACTTCAAACAAGCTTTTAAAAGTTATTGTAAAAGATATTACGAAATTTACATTAACAGAAAACATTAGCCTCAAATAAAATTATTATAATATTTTTTTTAGGAATTCATACAGGAGTTCCGACCTTGGATACTTTTCAATTATATTAATTCTAAATGGTTATATAACACATTTTACGTAATTATTACATTCTCAAAGTTCTTATAATACCATATAATTCAATAAATACTAAATTTAAATTAAATTACAATAATATCTTGCAGCATGAAAAATCTTATAAGATGTTTAATTGTTATGAAAGACAATTTATCCTGTCTAACTGCGACGTCATTGATTTTTGGCTTATCATCTTTTTAACTCCCCAAACTAATAGGGTAAAGATTCAATGCGGGAAAAATTTCCAAAAACTCAATTAACTGACATTAGACGTTTATTGTCATAGCACAGGTTGGACATTTTAAAGTCGCAAATTATTGTACAATTTTTTGTCTTAAAGGTTCAATTAAGCTTTTTCATTTCAAATGAATATTTTAAGTGAACACTTATTAAACATTTTAATAATATTTTTGCATTTATTTATGTGCGCACACTTGATTAAGTATATAACATATGGGTGTAAAAATCAATATTTTAATGGGAAAAAGTTTAGTACTTAACAGCCAGTATTTTATAACAAAATTTGGATGTTCTTGTGTTAATGAAACATTAAGGAAAAATAGCACAGTGAAGATGATTCCCAAAAATGATTCCTCCTTTAACACAGAATTAATGAACGATGTATTGAATAACCATTCCATCCACGTCATTTCTGTTACGTTTGTAACGATAAAAACACTGGTGACAGATGACCAGTATGCTGTTGCCATGGGAATCATTTCAGTTCTAGGTACAGCTAATCCATATTTGGTCTGGTCAGTAATGCTATCAATATCAAAATATTCTTGGCTATGGGAATACCTGATGGGATGTCCGTGTCGTTATTGTTCCTTTCATCTTCTGAATTTGTTTGTTTTTTAATGGCGATCGGACAGGAAGTGGCTATAGCTATTTGGGTCATGGAAATTGGAAGTCACTACACAATGTATTCAATGATTCACCCTATGTGTTTGCTAACTTTTTCGGGAATGCGAGAAATTGTGTGTTTTGTATTCCGGTACTTATAACTTTGTATCTCGCGGTGGCGAAATGTATGTGCGTTGTAAAACGACTCCATTTTAAGAACATGTTCTCGGTGAGAAGGTCTGTCTGGGTCATTGCCGGAATTTGCATATTTTCTGTTGGTAGTTACGTGCCAATATTTGCCCACACCGGCGTCAAGTGGGAGTTTGATAAAAACATAAACCAGACTCGGCCGATGTTATGGGCGTCACCCTATCGAGATGTCATCAAAAACATCATCTGGACATTGAGAGACTCAGTTCCTTGTCTCGCTTCACAGGTCATCATTATCATTTGTATCTATCTCATGTCCAGAACTTTACTCCAGGCCGCTAACTATAGGGGCGGCTTGGTATCAGCATCGAAGTCACAGACAAATTCAGAACTTTCTGGCACAAGCAATCAGGATATGACAAGACCAAACATCAAGGAGGTACAGGTCATCAAACAAGTTGTGCTCATATCTGTTGTCTACATCATTGGGAATACCCCTAAAACAGTGATTTTCATGGCATTCCTACTTGTTCCTGAATTAACCCTTAACACACCACTTCAAAATCTTTATCTGATCATTTTTAATATTAGAGAACTAATCGAAATGATTACTTCTTCGGTGAATATTTTAATTTATTACAAATATAATTCAAAATTTAGAAGTCAGTGTACTTTTTTCAAAATTAAAAAAAGAAAATAATAGATTTAAGGTAAGATTGTGATTGACTTTAATTTATTTAGACATTTCACTTACACTATGGTAATATGTAATTAATTTTTTAAAAACAAAGGGAATTTTATCTAAAACCAGTTCTTTTAATTATACTATAATTAACATATTGTATTGCTTTGAATACCATTGAAGTATAGGGCAAAAGATATTCAGTTTTAATTGTGATTTAAAGAAATAATTTTTATGCTGTTTAGTTTTGAAAGAAACAAATGATCTTTTTTAAAATCTATATTCATATTTAGCCTTTCGTTATCTTTATTTTGATTCTAATCAGACACTAAATGTACCATTAGTAGAAAGAAATTACATTTTTATATTCACCCAATTGTATGTTCACCTGCGAAATCAGCCATATTTATTTTTTTTCTTATATATTCAAACTCCCAACTGTAGCAATACGTACTATCCCTATATTAACATTTAATGTAATATAATTTGAAGCATTGGGTCTCAACCTTTTTAGATTCAATGCCAATTCGAAAAATATGTGTCATAGCTACGGACCACTACTAAAAATTGTGCCACTGTCATGCTTTAAATGTAAATATAATTATACTGTTTATATAACTAGTAGTTGTATGCATGTTAGTTAGTAACATTATACTAGTACTAGCGTACACCCGTCAAAAATGACGGAAGTTTTCAGCTGAAATCTATTTATTTTATAAAAAATGCACTTTTTTAGGGCGCCTACGGCGCCGACCTTTTTCAAAAGCCCAACTAAGTTGTCCTTGTTTGATAAATACGAAATATTAAACTTTCTGAAATGTACACAAAGTATTTTATAATAGGGGTTGCAGGGCGACTACGGCGCCCCCTTTGTTTTTTTAAATATTTTATAATTAACCATCATCGAATCCTCTTTTTACATTGATCCCTTTTCCAAAATTAAAATATTAGTGAAAACAATGACGTCATAAAATATTTTTACAGCCCATCTTTAATTTGCACACCATTTGGTGCATTGGTGCAGTAATTTGATTTTCCCTGCTTTCTAAAATTAGTAGCGTCATGACTGACTGACAGACACTACTGACTTGCGTGACAATTGCAAATTATATAGTTTTATTATGCTACGATTTGCGTGCTTCAAAAACAATATTGAATGGAAAAAGTATGTAATGGCTTTCGTTTGTAACGAAAATGTCACTTATGCTAGGCTTATCCTTATAGTCTTATTTAATTCTTATTGATTGTATAAAAAAAACTTAGTGTAATAAACAGTAAAACATAGACAATATTAGAAAGATTGCTATATTAGTTTTTTTAGTGCGATCCTTGAGCTTGCACATTTGAGCAAAGCATATCCCAATACTAAGCCTTGAAAGACTCAATAGGATTTTATCTTCAACTTCAAATCGGGAACGATGTTTTGTTTTGTTCCAAAACCAATGAAGAAAATCCACATTCAAAAAGATATGTTGTTACAAAGGGTATTTTTAAAAGCTTTCTGAGACATTTCTGAGTACTCACGTGACGCTTGTATCTTATCTTATCTCATCTGTTACAGACGCTCCTTCTATACAGAAAATTACTGCGTCTTACTCTTATCCGTGGTTTATGTCTAGTCCTGCATTCTTATTAGCGTTTTACATGTTGATAAAGTGTTGGTTGTCCTGGTTTCCTCAGGCAACCTATTCCACGCCCGAATTTCGGTAGGGAAGAACGATAATTTGTATGTGTTTGTTCTTGGCTACGGAATAAGAAAAGTGTTTTTATCCTTATGTCTATCTGAGGCTTGTTTTAAGTTATCCTTTGTATTTCTAAATTAGAATTAATTCTCTTGTGTATTATTACAACTTTACTCTTGGTTCTTCTTTCCTCTTGTGTTTTAAGGTTTAATGATTTAACAAGTTGTGTTATTCTTGTTAGATTTGAATATTCTCCAGTAATGAATCTGGTAGTCCTTTTTTGAATTTGTTCTAGTTTATCAATGCTTTCTTTGGTTGATGAGTCCCATACAGAAGATGCATATTCTAATACAGGTCTCACCAAAGTGATGTGGTATTTTAGTTTTATAGTCTTATACATCTGTAAAAGTTTCTTTTTAAAAAGCCTAAGGTTATGTTTGATTTTTAATAACTTCATTGACTTTGGGATTCAATGTATAGTTTCTCATTTATTATTACTCCTGTGTATTTTGAATCTTTAGTTTGGATTAGTTGTTGTACATAAAATAAATATTTTGAATTTATTTGTTTCTTTTCTCTTTGTTACTCTTAATATTTACACTTTTCTGGATGGAAAGACATACTCAAATTAATTAATTTCCCATTTTATTAATTCATCTAACTCATTTTGTAAGATTTTGCTATCTTGTTCTGATTTAATTGATCCATAGATTTTACAATCATCAGCAAATAACCTAACTTTGATCCTGTTGAGATGTTGTTGGGTAGGTAATTTATATAAATTAAAAAGAGTAGGGGACCTAACACAGTTCCTTGTGGAACTCCTGAGTTAACCGTAATTGGTTATGATTTAGATCCATTAATTATTAAAGTTTGCTCTCTACCTAAAAGGAAGTCTTGGATCCATTGATGTATGGGACCTGAGATTCCAAAGTAGTTAAGGTTTTTGAGAAAACTAAATTGGTGAACTTTGTCAAATGCTTTTGTGAAGTCTTGTAACAGTGTTTATATTTGATTATTATTTTCTAAGCCATTTGACAGATCATCGATTCTATTTAACCAATTAATCGTGTTTCACATGACCTTTTTTTTCTTCTAAAGCCGTGTTGATGTGGGCATAGGACATTATGTTTGTCTAGGTGGTTAACTATTCTACTATATATTATGTGTTCTAATAACTTACATCTACTATATATTATGTGTTCTAATAACTTACATCTACTATATATTATGTGTTCTAATAACTTACATCTACTATATATTATGTGTTCTAATAACTTACATCTACTATATATTATGTGTTCTAATAACTTACATCTACTATATATTATGTGTTCTAGTAACTTACATCTACTATATATTATGTGTTCTAATAACTTACATCTACTATATATTATGTTTTCTAATAACTTACATCTACTATATATTATGTGTTCTAGTAACTTACATCTACTATATAGTATGTGTTCTAGTAACTTACATCTACTATATATTATGTGTTCTAGTAACTTACATCTACTATATATTATGTGTTCTAGTAACTTTAATCTACTATATATTATGTGTTCTAATAACTTACATCTACTATATATTATGTGTTCTAATAACTTACATCTACTATATATTATGTGTTCTAGTAACTTACATCTACTATATATTATGTGTTCTAGTAACTTACATCTACTATATATTATGTGTTCTAGTAACTTTAATCTACTATATATTATGTGTTCCAGTGGCGTCACTAGGGGGGGGGGCGGGGGGGCGGGCCGCCCCGGGTGACACCCATCAGGGGTGACACCCGAGCCTAAAATTTTACTGTGTACGATTTTATGTCAGAAAACAAAAGATGACACATTTTTTAATCTAGAAAGAAATTAAGAAATACAATGAAATACGTGAAACGTGAAAATTCTTATTAAAAAATATCAGTTAACTAATGGCAATAATAAAACAGTCCCAACACACGAACAACATTAAAACAAATTAGGAAAAAAAGAAAAGAAATAGTCGCAGCAGAGAGATCTTTAAAAAACGGCTGGAATGAAAGAGGCAGTGTCTTCTGTTTTAAAAGATATAAAGCCATGAACGATTCCCACCTCACGACTCCCTCCACCACAGTGGGGTGGGGGGATACGATTTTTATCACCACCCCCCCCCCAAGAAAAAAAATCAAGTGATGGGTTTTCTTTGTTGCTGTTTTTCTTGAGGAAAATTATGATTTCAATGTCTTTGAGTTAATATTTTATATATATATATATATATATATATATATATATATATATATATATATATATATATATATATATATTAAAGGCGTGAAAGCATAGATATGCATGTTTATATACAGGTAGTCCTCCGGTTACGACTTTCCCATCCCGACTTACGCTGTTTAGTGCTTACGAGCGCGCCCCCTTAAAGAATAGTATTACGCGTTATTCCGTATTTTTAAAAAAAATTCATAATGTAACGAATTTTTTTCTCTATTTGAAATAACAAAAATTATTGAAAAATATGTATGATTATTATTTCAACCAACAACTTTCGTTTGCGAATTTTTCAAATGGCGAAGTTTTCAATCAAGTCAATAAAGCTGAGTAAGCTTATAAGTTCCTTTTCAATGCTCATTAGAGAGAGCATATTCAGCCTTTTTCGTCCCATGCAAATTCTCATTATATATTCTTTTCAACTTTGAAAAGGATCGCTCTCAGCTGCAGTTTGATGTCACCATTGAAAGATAGATTGATAGATGCGAAGTGCGATGTGTACATATGTAAAGGACTGTGTGAAATATAGCTCATTCAAAAGCAGCAGAATTTTTAGCTCTGTGCAAGTTTTTTGAGTTTCGCTTTGTGCTAATTCCTGAGCCTGGGGCTGGACAATAACTTTTTAAGAGTTCTGAAAAGTGAACTAATTCTGAAGGTAAGCAGTCTTCGAAATCACGCACGAACCTACATGTGGAAGAAAATTAGAAGCCCCGAGCCTAGTGCTCTTTATGGGTCTTCCCGGAAGACCCCCTTAGCCATCTGGCCACCAAAGGGACGTAACAGCTGAGGAACCCCCCCCCAAAAAAAAAGCGGTCGCTTCTTAAGAGGCCACCTGGGCATCCAGGACATACAGTCGAAGATGCCTCCCACTAAGTTGCCCTCACAAGGAGGTGGTGGAATTTCCTACTACGACCCGCAACCACTTTGGCGCCATCCCGGCAAAGCACACGGGTCTCCATGGTTAGGGCCGCCGCAGACCGGGTGATCATCAAAGACCTACCTAGGGTGCAACCCCCACTGGAAGGTTTCCTCAGAGCTGGCGTCCAATGCGTTCTTCGCGGCACTTTTTGCTAATCCGTACAAGCGCTCCTGACCATAAACCGGCACCGCTCGATGGCGTTGCTAGTAAATTGAGGGGGGACGAAACGGTTGCTTCGGATTTACCCGACCCCTTCTTCGAAATCACTTGAATGTTCTTCCATTAACTTGGCTGCTGCCCATCGGGTGGCGAAAGTGCTGAGCTCAGTTAGGTTTGTAAGAAAGCCAAATTTCTCATGGATGTATTTATATGCACCTAACCAATGTTGTAGCGCTTAAGAACGTTTGTCAATGATTACCAGAAATACCTCAATCTTGAATTTTTTTCTCCAGGAGAATGCTGTTTTTGTTGATGTCCCTTTATCAAACTGACGCTTTCTTTTTTTTTGATAGTATTGAAGATTGTTTACACTGTTTTTACCACGGACTTTTCCTTTCCTTTGTCTTCATAGGAATAAAATTAAGAATGCTATTTTTTAACAAACTCAATGAGAGACTTCCTTTCTAAAATTGTTTCCCAAATTTCAAGTAAAATAGCGACTTCCAGTTGTTCAATTTCCTTTAGAAATCCTTCTTCTTCAAGTCGGCAGTCACTTGTCTGATTTTCATTCGTTGCTAATTCTTCTAGTGCTGCGATATTCTCATTGTATGAGCTATTAACAGACCTTACAGCATAATGTCAGGCTGACCATCCTGTGTCAGACAAGGCTTTGTTAGCATGTATCAATTTCATATGTTTTTGAAGTACCTGTCAACGATGAGTAGATGCAACAAGTCGGGTATAAAGATTTTGCAGAAGACAAAAAAATCTGACCGCAGTAGGACAACCTGCTGCTCTTTTCCCAACCAAATTAAAGGAATGAGCTGTGTACGTCACATAATGAGCTACAATGCACTTCTCACGAAGAATAGCCTGGTTTCCGTTATACTTCCTACTCATTTGCAGCATTGCCGTATAACTGTCCAAGGCATTTTCAGGGATTCGTACAAACATAATGGCCTGCATCTTTATTATACACTATAATTCATAAAAAGTTTGGGGGCCCTTAAATTATTGGGGGCTTTAGCCCGTTCAGCACCCCCCCCCTTTAATCCGCCATAGGGGTCCACGCATCTGTGACGATGTGGTACGAGGAGGGGGGTGTTTAAGAAATGTTACGTCACATCAAAAACGCGAAACTTTAAATAAAAGTTCCACTTAAATATTTGATTGCTTACCATTTATTTAATTACGTTTTCAATGACTTTACGCGTGTTACGATATTACAGTGCAGACTTACCCTAAATACATATTTAAATAACAAAAAATAATTTGCAACATGCTAACTTTTATTGAGAAAATACGGCTTGGGGGAGGGGTGTCAAAGCTTTGTGACGTCAAATCGTAAAAAAGGGGTGGGGTCTAAGTTTTTGTGACAAAGTATGACGCTGGGGGAGGGTGGGGTAAAATCGGCAACCTCGCGTGACGTCATTTATGGATGGCCCCTTCAGTCGTGAAGGGGTGACACCATGAGCTACCGCCCCGGGTGACACCAACCCTAGTGACGCCTCTGATGTGTTCTAATAACTTACATCTACTATATATTATGTGTTCTAATAACTTACATCTACTATATATTATGTGTTCTAGTAACTTACATCTACTATATAGTATGTGTTCTAATAACTTACATCTACTATATATTATGTGTTCTAATAACTTACATCTACTATATATTATGTGTTCTAGTAACTTTAATCTACTATATATTATGTGTTCTAGTAACTTACATCTGCTATATATTATGTGTTCTAATAACTTACATCTACTATATATTATGTGTTCTAGTAACTTACATCTGATACTGGTGAGTGATACAGGTCTGTAATTACCAGGGTCTGATTTATCTCCTTTGCTAAATATGGGAGTTTCGTTAGCTAATTTCCAATCCTGGGGCACTTTACCCTGATTAAGAGATGCTTGAAAAAGAACTAAAAGGATTGGGGACAGTTCATAGTTTAGTTCTTTTAATAACCTTGCAGGCAATTCATCTGGACCAGTTGCTTTGTTTATTTTAAAGTTTTTTAGGAGTGAATGTATACCTATCTCATCTACAGTTATGTTACCTATTTCTTCCATTTTATTTAAATTTATTAAAACTTCCTTGTCACCTGCGGCCGAAAATGATGATGCAAAATATGTGTTGAGGATGTTAGCTTTGGTTTCATTATCATTATAGGTTTTAATATTTGGGCCTTAAAGTTGGCTATTCCTGTAGGTTCATTTTTTTAAAATTTAATAAAGGACCATACGTTTTCATTGTTATCTTTAGAAATTACATTGTTTATATATTCATTTTGGAGGTTTCGACTAAGTTCTCTTTTTGTTTGCATAGTTTTTAAAATTTAGAATTGAACCAGCATTTGTTAATTTGATTTGATATTAGTTTTGTTGTAACACTCTCATCCATTATAGATTTTAGATGTGTTTTTGTATCTTTGCAAATTTCTTCAACTGGGCTATTTGTGTTGTTTTACCTTTGAATTTTTTTTTGGGAATTTAATCAAAACAAAAATGGCCGCCTACATAGGTTTAGTAATTTTAGCATTAAATATCATAGAATATACGATACAATATCATTCAACAGCTGGTAATTTTAGTATTTGGTTAGTTAAAGATTTTTGTGTGTTTTGAAAAGGATTTAGTATTATGAATTTGGAAAAATATATAAAAATATGAAGACATAGCTATAGAAGGAATTCGTGACTGTTCACAAAACCGGAAGTCGTATAATTTATCCTTAATATCATCAAGCTCACTTTCGGATGCAAAATATTCAAAATAGTATCACTGGTCATTTCAATGAGTTGTTTAATTCAAATGTGGGTAAATTTAATGAGTCAATGTTAGCAAGACACAGACTGGAAAGCCACGAAAAAGCTCCGAACGTTTAAATCACCAAGGTAGAAGTTAAATTGACCCTGAGTTGATTGAATATGGTCAGAAATAAAATTTATCAAAGTTGTTTATTGATTTCAGCATTTTTTCTATTTTGTAGATGAAATCGTACAATTGATCAATCATGTCAAAGTTACCCTGAAATAATATTGCTTTCGAAAAATCAAGGTTTTTTTTCCCCGTAAAAGCAGACAGTATGTCACTGAGAGTATTCAGAATATCAAAAAGCTCTGTACTAGTTGTGAGCCCCGGAAACATCTTTCTAAACGTCATCCATCAGGACACATCTGACATACGGCATTAATTTTTACAGGCAGGAAACATCAGTCGATTTTACCAATTGAATAGCAAATTTTCTACAATCTTGCAGCCTTGAAATCATCTGTTGTTCAACATCAGCTTCTTCCAAACAATACGTCGTTGAGTTCTCTCGTTTGAAATTGACATTCTTTTCATTTTAGTTGACGAGGCTTCGCCAAACTTCTCTCGACACTTATCTGTAGCAGCAGGCATTATCATATTTCTTCAAATGTGTGAGACTTTTTGGTCAGTGCAACTCGTGAAGCCACCAAAAATGATGCTCTTAAAGCCTTTTCATGGACTTGGTTTGCTGGTCGCATGCAGCACGTCTGACTATCAATTGCATGTGTTATTTTTTGCGCACATAGTTTTCCAATGGTTTAACCGAGCAGACATTATGATTACTTTTTAAAAGTCTTTGGAGTTTTACAAGTTTCATCATTTCATTTAATTCACACGAATTTACAAACACATTACACAATATTGTCTGGGTTGATCACTTGCTTTGATGCATATAAACTCAAAGCGAAAATACTCTTTATCATACTGTTTCTTTTTTTCTACTGAACTGCATTTTTGACTTCCCATTTATTTTTACACTTTTGCCCAAACTCTAAGCTTTTTATTTATACACCAAGAGCCTAAGGAATCCAATGCGGCCACATAATTAGTTTGAGTCGAAAAATCCGCCTGAAAATATATCCATTAAAGAAATTTAATAAGTTACAAGTCGAGATATCATATATTGAAATACAAAATATGTTAAGTATTTGCTTTTAATTTCTTCAAATTATAACTGGCATTCCCAATTAATGTATGGAAGGGAAAACATTATTGCAACACTGGTTTGTGGGAGTCCTCATGAGGGAAAGCCCCACATGTTCTGCTCACTGGACTCAACCACTGTGCGATGTTGATGGAGGCTATGTGCTAGAAGTCATTAGGAAATAGAAAACACGACATTATGACCATTGACAAGCAATAGTTTTTCATTGCGTAAATTTAGGGGTCTCAATTTTTCTTTTCCTGTTCTGTCATTTATATAAAAAAATGAACAAATTAAATATGTATGGATTGAAAGATGTTAAGTAGAATCTAATGAATCTAATACAGATGAACAAAATAGATTCAAAAGCTAACAAGGTATTGGTAATATTATGAATTTAGATCATGTGTATCATTAAAAAATTCATTTTTCAAAACAATATGTAAAAAAAAATAATTAAAAAAGCAACAACATTTTTACATTACTAATTTTGTTGTCCTGAAATATTCTGTTCCATTTGTAAATGATAAGCTCCAATGATCTAATGACGATTGTTTAAAGAAAAAATTAATATCAAAAGTGATGTGAAAATGACTTGCTTGAGCCCAGTAAAAGAAAATGTAGTCGTTCTGAAAATCACGTGGCTTTAGTGTCCTATTTTAAGGTAATCTAATCAATGAAGAAAGTTCGCTGTAAGAAATGTTAAATAAAATGTTTATGTGGTACCTAACTCTAGTTTCAGAAAATGTACATGGGCATACAATGTTGTCAATGACACCAGAAATGAAAATAACACGCGACTATAAAAGGCATAAACACTGTGTTAAACTTAACAACTGATATTTCAAACTTCTTTAAATAGAATTCGTTTGGCATGAAAATGTTGGCCATCATTATAGAAGAAAACGTTAAAGTGTTTTATGCTGTTAACTTGTTCCGCTCCTCGTTGAGTACGCTGAAGCGGTCACGTGACCTAACATTCGGCTCCCCACTGATTTATGATCCTATCACAACACGTAAGCTGTTATATCTCTGGCATGGAAATGTTGAACTAAACCATTCTATGATTGCAGTAATCACAGACGTAAAACGGTATTTGTCATCAAAGACTCATAAGATAAATTTTACGTCAAACTCACTCTCATATGTAAATAAGATGTTATACTAATTCAATGTAGAACATTTCTTTCCTGCTAAATTTGTTTCACTGGTTGCGAGCTTATTTGGATTGCAAATATTCCTTCTCAAAGAGATTATCTTGTTGAAACTAAATTATTATCCTTATTTGAGCAGCACATATCAAATGTTTGATTTATAAAAACAAGGAAGATACTACATTGTATTGCCATTATAACCCATACTAAAACAAAGTGTAAAAAGAATATTGATATTTCTTCAAATATTGTAATTTTCGTTACATTCTTTCTTCTAAGTTCAAACTGTGATTAGAATTTAGACTTCTGTGGAAAATCTGGAATCATTAAATACAATTATTATAAGATAATATTTGTAAATGGTTGCCAAAATTCTGCTTTTATTGATCCTTCATGAATACCTTGTATCTAGATTTAATATAATATAAATAGTACATATAGACATTACGATAATAATATTTTTTAAAAAAATGAAGTGGTGTTAACATTACAGAAAATAAGAGCGTTTAAGTTTTCTTCGTTTTTGAAAGATTGCTGAAGCATGATAATCATTAAACACATTTTTTAAATTACGAACAACCTCAGACATGTTTGTAAAAGTAATTTTCTGCAAGCAAGTGTTAACCTTTATGTTTTTGAAAATTCTACTCGAACTTATTGTGCGAAGGAAACAAAACACACAACTCTTTTGTGATTATCATCAAGACACTCGTGTATAAGATGGGACGACACAATATTAAATTCACCACAAAAAACCCAGACCTGAAATATAGCAAGAAATAATACTTGATCTTAAGAGCTTTTTGAGTAGCAGATAGGAAGAAATAAAGGAGATTGACAAATCTACTCCGAAGACATGAGTCTAAAAAATATGACCTTAAATAAAGTCCAAAATATAAACATATTGGTGACAGATGATCAGTTCGCTGTTATCACGGGAATAATTTCATTTCTCGGTACAGTCGTGTCCATATTTGGACTGGCCAGCAATGCTATGAGTATCAAAATATTCTTGGCTATGGGAATACGTGATGGTATGTCCGTGTCGTTATTGTTCCTTTCGACTTCTAAATTTGTTTGTTTTTTAATGGCAATCGGCCAGGAAATGTCGACAGCTTTTTGGGTCCTGGAAATTGGAAGTCACTACAAATTGTATTCAATGATTCACCCCTTCGTGAAGCATTGTTGGTCTCGATTAACCTCCTCTCCACCACCTTTGCTAGCCAACTATAAACTGATTGGTTGACCCCAGCGAAGGTCATTCGTCATGCTTATTTGCACACTACTCGCTCTTGATTTGGTGAATTATATATAGATATTAGATAAATATTTTAAAAGCTTTGTGTGAGAGACGTGTTGTTGTGTTTTCATTGTATGAGCAAGCAAGGACTTGACCTAGTATGAAACACATGGTTTGTGATGTGAACTGTAAGCGTGCTGGTCGTGGACTGGGAGGATGGCTGATTCTTATGAAACCAGTATTTATAATTAGCAAGAATCAAGGTTCTTTTTCGTCCTTTCGTCACTCCATATTACACAGTAGTTTCCATTTTTACGTTATCACAAACGTTCTGAGCAACAAATGTTGAGCAACTGATATTTCTCTTTTATAAGCCCTCTAAAAGCATCGGTAGAAAGTCCTTCCAAGTCTATTCAACTCCGATTCCCACCCCGATCCTATGTAATCGGGCAATAAAAAAGCATGTGGTCAGACAGTCCTTTATATAGGTACCTACATTCTCTCTGCCCCAGCATGTGCCAGCCGACGAACAATCCCTGGTCTCGGTTGACTTCTCTTGATATCTCCAACCCAATAAAAGTCACGATGTAATCGAGCAATAAATTGGCATGTGGTCAGATAGTCCTTTTTACAGGAACCTATATTCTTTAATCCCCACTCCCATTATTTTCCTTTCCCATATGTTTCACCGCACACAAGATATATATTACACTATAGCTTAAAACATGCGTGCCCTAATAAAGGACGTGCAGACAGAGGGAATGTACTTTATTGACAGGAACATGGGACCATTGTTTCTATTCCATAGCTATTCTTTATGCCTGGCAGAATGTGACCTACATTTTTACACTGATTTGAGAAGCAATTAACCAAATGGTGGAGAGTAGAAAGCCAGTTGGGGTTGAATCGGGGTGTGTTGAATCTGGAGGTAAAAAAAAACTGAAGGAAATGATGCAACCAGGGGCCAATATTTTTTTACTGCTCTTGTCTTGTATCACAACATATGACGCAGGTGAACAGACTCGTTTATAAGAATTGAGGTATCGGTATATACATTAAATCTACAATAATGTTTCTCAACATAGTAAATTTATTTGTGGGATGTGTACAATACATAATCCGTTCAAAGAATCTTGCAGATTTATTAATAACGAGCAACAAAGCCCGTCCTAGGACGTTCCGCCACTGTTCAGTGGCATGTTGTAACTCCCTTCCAGCATGTAACAATCTTGACAAATAATGACACATGTATCCATTATTATACAAATTGAAATGAACAGGGGTTTTGAACTTTATATCTTGCACTGAATGGGCCCCGGGGCCCTTAATGTCTTTTTTGCTTATATAAGATATATAAATATTAGTTTATGCGTTAGCTACTGAGTAAATGAATGGATCTAAACCAAAATTTCAATACAAAAACTTGGTAGCCCATATTAAAATACTATAGGGCACATATCTTCAAATGTTTATTCCTTCGGGGCCGGGGCCCCCAATGTCTTTTATTCGTATATGTTTAATGTATTTTCCCCCATTCAATTTTTCACGATCTTGAGGAATATATCTATGAGGAAACTTAATTAAATGAAAAGGTTTTTGAAATTTACACCTATCACCAAATGGGCCCAGGGGCCCTAAATGTCTTTTTTTTTATATCTATCTATATATATATAAATCAAAGTATGTCTGTATGTGTGTGTGAGTGTGTGTATGCATGTCCTTTATAGCTGACTAAACCATTCATCCGATCGTCATGAAATTTTTGGAGACCGTTAAGTACCTACCTGGGATGGTAACTGGCAACTTTGTTTTCTAAATTTAACACTCATGGCGCACCGGGGGCCCATAATGTCATTTTTTGCTTATATCAGCTATATAAAAATTAGTTTAAGCGCTAGCTACTGTGTAAATTGTTGGATCTTAACCAAACTTTGTATATGACAACTTGATAGCCAATATTAAAATACTACAGGGCACTGAACTGCAAATAGTCATTCCTTTGGGGCCGGGGGCCCAAAAATTCACATTTCTTAAACGTTTAAGATTTTATTCACCATTCAGTCATTAACAATCTTGACAAATAATGACACATGTATCCATTATTATACAAATTGAAATGAACAGGGGTTTTGAACTTTATATCTTGCACTGAATGGGCCCCGGGGCCCTTAATGTCTTTTTTTGCTTATATAAGATATATAAAATATTAGTTTATGCGTTAGCTACTGAGTAAATGAATGGATCTAAACCAAAATTTCAATACAAAAACTTGGTAGGCCATATTAAAATACTATAGGGCACATATCTTCAAATGTTTATTCCTTCGGGGCCGGGGCCCCCAATGTCTTTTCTTCGTATATGTTTAATGTATTTTCCCCCATTCAATTTTTCACGATCTTGAGGAATATATCTATGAGGAAACTTAATTAAATGAAAAGGTTTTTGAAATTTACACCTATCACCAAATGGGCCCAGGGGCCCTAAATGTCTTTTTTATATCTATCTATATATATATAAATCAAAGTATGTCTGTATGTGTGTGTGTGTGTGTATGCATGTCCTTTATAGCTGACTAAACCATTCATCCGATCGTCATGAAATTTTTGGAGACTGTTAAGTACCTACCTGGGATGGTAACTGGCAACTTTGTTTTCTAAATTTAACACTCATGGCGCACCGGGGGCCCATAATGTCATTTTTTGCTTTATATCAGCTATATAAAAATTAGTTTAAGCGCTAGCTACTGTGTAAATTGTTGGATCTTAACCAAACTTTGTATATGACAACTTGATAGCCAATATTAAAATACTATAGGGCACTGAACTGCAAATAGTCATTCCTTTGGGGCTGGGGGCCCAAATATTCACATTTCTTAAACGTTTAAGATTTTATTCACCATTCAGTCATTAACAATCTTGACAAATTATGACACATGTATCAATTGTTATACTAATTGAAATGAACAGGTGTTTTGAACTTTATATCTTGCCCAGAATGGGCCCTGGGGCCCTTAATGTCGTTTTTTATCTTATATGAGCTATATAAAAATTAGTTTCTACGTTTAGCTACTTAGTAAAATGAATAGATCTTCACCAAACTTTGCATACAAAAACTTGGTAGCCTATATTAAAATACTATAGACACTGAACTTCTAATGCCAATATCTTCGGGGCCGGGGCCCCAAATATCTTTTTTCGTATATGTTTAAGATATTTTCCTATTTACTTTTTAAAGAGCTTGAGAAATATAGCCACAATAAAAATGAACTAAAATGAACAGGTTTTTGAAATTGACCTCTTGCACCGAATGGGCCAGGGGCCCCTTAATGTTATTTTCCCCCTATTTTAGGTATATAAAAAGTAGTTTAAGAGTTAGATATTGAGAAAATAACTGGATTTTGACAAAACTTAGAATATAAAAACTTAAGAGCCTATATTACTATAGGGCATGAACTCTTAATTTCCATTCCTTCGAAAAAGTCTTTTTACTGAACTTTAATCATTGTATTCCCTATTCAATTTTACACGATATTGAAGAATATAGCTTGAGTACAATGGCAATAAAAAAACTATAATATCACTCATTTTGGGGCCGGGGCCCTTAATATCGTTTCTTCTTTTGTACGCTATTTAATTATTAATTTATTTATCCGTTTGCTATGAAACTTGGATTTTTTTTCACACTTCCACAAAGGTTTCTTCAGAATTGTTTTTAAACATACCACTCATTGGTTTCTTTAAATTTATTCCTTTTTACTTTGATCGTTGCAACGCACGACGGGTCTACTAGTTGGATATAAATTTTAAACATTATTTTAAATTTATAAAGTTAATACATTTAAAAGTATCTTTCTAAAAATAAAATAAAATGTACCAAAAGTTTAAGATAAAATGTTCTTGAACATTAAAAAAATATTATTGAACATTATTAAGAAACAAATTACGTCCCTTCATGCAAGTTATAATTATGCTAAAAATATTGTCGTGTTTCCTTTTTTATTTGTATTTTAAAGTTTTAAAGTCCAAGTTAAAAATTCGTGCATTATTTTACCAGAGTGAAGATCTCTGTTTACACCTAGTGTCACTTACGTCATATCCTTAAAGATTTCAATTTAAAAATATGTAATCTGGGTAGACAGTAATACATCTAACAAGGGTTATGTGGGCCGAGATGTGTAAATAATTCTTCATAATTTACATAGCATAATACCCCAGCTAGCAGCTGGGCTCACAGCAGTTCACATACAGGGAAATAATTTGTTTATAAATTATATTTCATAAAGTATATTTGAACTTTTGGTACTTCTAAATAACTTCATTATATACCTCCGAAATATTACGTACATTTTATGTGTAGTGTTATTTGCTACTGTTGAAAAATCTGTTTTTAAAACAATAAATGGACTTTTAAGCCTCAAGTGATATTCCATAAAGTTATTGTGATGATATCGTGTAATCTTTAAAAAATCTTTTTAAAATGTGGTGTGCCGTATTGTGTTCTTTTAAGTGGGACTCTCTTGTATATTTTATGAAATAAATCTGAAATAAACTTTGAAACGCCTTTGTTTTGTATACATAACACAGGCAGTCCTTACCATGTGGAAAATCATTATTGTAGCGATAATGTATTTACGGGTAGCCCAAATCTTAAAGATGATTGTCGTCACGTGCAGCAAATGTTGTGTTACTAAAAGAGAAGTCAAAAACAGTTTGCCTTGTTGTATCGTTTAATTCTTCTTTTCACCTACAGTTAATCTAAATCATCTAAATCAATTTTAAATTTCAAGGCCATGACATTTAGCAATCTTAACCTCA
>CALYLW010002267.1:0-58351 GCA_944989445.1 Ampullaceana balthica | reverse complement strand
TATAATTATGGATGGTTGATGAGAATTGCGTATTAAATTTACTGCATCGTGTTACTGTCTATTAATTCAGATTAGATGATCAATTTAAAGATATTTTTGTTTTAAATACAAAAATTACATCACTTTTACACTTCAACTCCCTTCAGCAAACACTTGGCCTGTATCAAAGTCAGGACATCGTTTCTTTGCCCTCACTGAGAGCACAATTACACATGTATAACACGTACATTTCACCACTGTTAACATGAAACACAGAGTTTCACCCAACCATAATGCATCATTTCTTTTTTTATGATTATTACACCATGGAATATTTACTGACATTCAAACTAATTATTTAGTAAACATAAAGAAAATTCATGTAAAGATACGAAGATAAAAAAAAGACCAAAGAAAAATACAATACAATACTAGATTTAAACAATCTCTTGTGGGTGCTTTAGTTCCCCAGGGACAATAAAAGCCTACCCCCCACCTTTTGATTATAATACAAATCATTTTAACACACTTGTTTAGTCCTACATAAGACGAATACAAAATTATAATATTTATAAAATCAAGGAAGGCTTTGATTTGTTTACAAGAAAACGTGTAGTTTAAAATATATTGCATCATTACGTTAGTGGTTTAATAATTGATTGATTTGTTTTTATGGTATCTTTCTTAATGGAGTTTAGTATGTACATGTAGATTAATGGTTTAATAATTTATTGATACGTTTTTATGGCATCTTTCGAATGGAGTTTAGCATGTACATGTAGATTAATGGTTTAATAGTTTAATGACATGTTTTTATGGTATCTTTCTTACTGGAGTTTAGTATGTATATGTAGATTAATGGTTTAATAATTTAATGACATGTTATTATGATATCTTTCTTAATGGAGTTTAGTATGTACATGTAGATTAATGGTTTAATAACTTAATGATACATTTTTATGGCATCTTTCTAATATGTTTAGGTTTTCTGTCCCTGATTTAGATTAAAATTTGAAAGCACTGATGTACATTCTGTTGTTTAACTTGTGTACATTCTGTTGTTTAACTTGTGTACATTCTGTTGTTTAACTTGTGTACATTCTGTTGTTTAACTTGTGTACATTCTGTTGTTTAACTTGTGTACATTCTGTTGTTTAACTTGTGTACATTCTGTTGTTTAACTTGTGTACATTCTGTTGTTTAACTTGTGTACATTCTGTTGTTTAACTTGTGTACATTCTGTTGTTTAACTTGTGTACATTTGACTTTGCTTTGGCTCACAGCGCTTCATCGAATGTTTTAGTTTTAATGTAAAGAAACAAAATCTATAAAAGATTTTACTGACATAAGAAATACAGCTTTTTTTTTGGGGGGGGAGGGGGAAGCTTTGTGACGTCATATTTGTTTATTTTTAGCATGTCTAGGTTTTTTATTTGGGATCTATGTTTTCTTTGAAAGTGTTGGCTAGGTTTTTCCCAAAATTGTCACTGGCAGCACTGCTAAGTACCATTATCAATATACATTATTATCAATGTATGTCACATCTGTCTGTCCCCTTTGTCTGTCCGTGATGCCACTAATTTTAGAAAGCATCGCACCAAATTACTGCACCAAGAATAACACTTTCCGACTGTTCCACATAAAATTGTGCAATATGAAAATAAATAAATAAAATAAAAGTAAATAAAATAAATGAAAGTTCTGTATTACAATATTTTTATTCTGATGTGTATTTGTTCAACAAAAAAAATAGATTTCAGCTGAAATGTATTTATTTTGAAAACTTCCGTTATTTTTGACGGGTAATACACTAGTTATACTATAAATTAAAAATTAGAAACGCAAAACCAATATAATCTTGTTACTAAAAGTTGTTGTTAATAAATTTTGACACCAGTCAATGTTTTCTAATTACAAATGGATAGTTTTAATATCTTTGCATTAGATAATAGCGCCTTCTTATCCTTACAGTAACATTTACAGTATAATTGAGCTGCTATTATACTACATATGAATTAGTAATATAACATTTCTGCATTTCTATTATTAAAATTTTATTTTAGTGATTTTCTGTTTAATTAATTTCTAAATGTTAAAAATTACAATGATTGTTTCTGAAATATCTCTGACAAAACTTAACTCAACTTGTAACTCACTTGACTCTATAAAGTTAAAATTTAACCAATAATTTAAAAGAAAAGTTTAAAGGTCGGAATTAAAAACCCATCTTTATTGTTGAACATATAAACATTTAGTATTTTTAAATATATTTATTTACAAAGTTGTTTTTTTTTAATGTTTCCTTTTCATTTATTTGTCAAAAACAGTTTTTTTAATAAAATTTTAGCCTTAAAAAGCAATTTTTTATTAAGATATATATCAGTCAAAGGATGATGGCTCTCTTTACTGGCCATCTAATAATGAAAGGCAAAAATGTAAACATATTTAAAATGGTACATATTTTGGTCAAATTAGAAACAGTGCTACGTTGGTGACCTGGGGCATTGAAAGCTCACGTTATGACCAATTAGGGACTGGGCCAATTAGTTGGATAAGCATTTTCAGATATTACCCACCACTTATAAGCCCACCATTTTCAGATATTACCCCCCCACCTATAAGCCCACCATTTTCAGATATTAACCCCCCCACCTATAAGCCGACCATTTTCAGATATTACCCACCACCTATAAGTCCACCATTTTCAGATATTACCCACCACCTATAAGCCCACCATTTTCAGATATTAGCCACCACCTATAAGCCAACCATTTTCAGATATTACCCACCATCTATAAGCCCACCATTTTCAGATATTACCCACCACCTATAAGCCCATCATTTTCAGATATTACCCACCTCATTTAAGCCCGCCATTTGCAGATATTACCCACCACCTATAAGCCCACCATTATTATGTTGTACTTCTCCTTGTTATTTATGGATCAAGTTGAGTCGTAAACACGTGAGTTTAATTATTTAAATAAGAACGGAGCACTACCCCAGCCCCACTCCTATCACCTACTTCAAATTCAGGTATTCAAACTGTTGTTATTACAGCAGGTATTCAAACTGCCGTTATTACAGCAGGTATTCAAACTGTCGTTAATACAGCAGGTATTCAAACTGTCGTTATTACAGCAGGTATTCAAACTGCCGTTATTACAGCAGGTATTCAAACTGTCGTTATTACAGCAGGTATTCAAATTGCCGTTATTACAGCAGTTATTCAAACTGTCGTTATTACAGCAGGTATTCAAACTGTCGTTAATACAGCAGGTATTCAAACTGCCGTTATTACAGCAGGTATTCAAACTGTCGTTATTACAGCAGGTATTCAAACTGTCGTTAATACAGCAGGTATTCATACTGTCGTTATTACAGCAGGTATTCAAACTGTCGTTATTACAGCAGGTATTCAAACTGCCGTTATTACAGCAGGTATTCAAACTGTCGTTATTACAGCAGGTATTCCAACTGTCGTTATTACAGCAGGTATTCAAACTGTCGTTATTACAGCAGGTATTCAAACTGTCGTTATTACAGCAGGTATTCAAATTTCCGTTATTACAGCAGGTATTCAAACTGTCGTTATTACAGCAGGTATTCAAACTGTCGTTATTACAGCAGGTATTCAAATTGCCGTTATTTACAGCAGGTATTCAAACTGTCGTTATTACAGCCAATACTCTGAAACTGTAGTTCGCCTGTTGACTTTATTCTGGACATAGACTGTGAAGCTAGGACGGCGAGTGGGTCCAACACTCAGATAATGTTGTATGGCACTGACCAGTAAATGGAGATGGACATAGACTGGGAAGCTAGGACGGCGAGTGGGTCCAACACTCAGATAATGTTGTATGGCACTGACCAGTAAATGGAGATGGACATAGACTGTGAAGCTAGGGCGGCGAGTGGGTCCAACACTCAGATAATGTTGTATGGCACTGACCAGTAAATGGAGATGGACATAGACTGGGAAGCTAGGACGGCGAGTGAGTCCAACACTCAGATAATGTTGTATGGCACTGACCAGTAAATGGAGATGGACATAGACTGTGAAGCTAGGACGGCGAGTGGATCCAACACTCAGATAATGTTGTATGGCACTGACCAGTAAATGGAGATGGACATAGACTGTGAAGCTAGGACGGCGAGTGGGTCCAACACTCAGATAATGTTGTATGGCACTGACCAGTAAATGGAGATGGACATAGACTGTGAAGCTAGGACGGCGAGTGGGTCCAACACTCAGATAATGTTGTATGGCACTGACCAGTAAATGGAGATGGACATAGACTGGGAAGCTAGGACGGCGAGTGGGTCCAACACTCAGATAATGTTATATGGCACTGACCAGTAAATGGAGATGGACATAGACTGGGAAGCTAGGACGGCGAGTGGGTCCAACACTCAGATAATGTTGTATGGCACTGACCAGTAAATGGAGATGGACATAGACTGGGAAGCTAGGACGGCGAGTGGGTCCAACACTCAGATAATGTTGTATGGCACTGACCAGTAAATGGAGATGGACATAGACTGGGAAGCTAGGACGGCGAGTGGGTCCAACACTCAGATAATGTTGTATGGCACTGACCAGTAAATGGAGATGTGGCCTAGGTGATAGCCAAAACTTTAAGAGAGTGAATCTTACAGAACGATAACTGAAGAAACTATGCAGAAAAGTAATTATATTAAAATGTAAAACTACCTCAACCATTCAATCAGAATATTATTTACTCAAATATAATAAGTTAAATACACATCCGATTAACAAATAACGTAATACAGAACTTTCATTTATTTTATTTTATTTGTTTAATTTATTATCATATTGAACAATTTTATGCGGAACTTTCGAAACGTGTTATTTTTGGTGCAGAAATTTGGTGCGCTGCTTTCTAAAACTAGTTACCCGGTACATTACATTACAACCATACATACAGACGACGGGATTTATGTATATCGATATTTGTGCAGTTTAGTTATTGTAGGGACTTTATGTAATAATATTTGCACATTTTATTTGTTGTAGGGACATTATGTTACAATATATGTATATTTTATCTATTATTAAAAAGAAATATGTTTGTCAATTATTATATAAAATCAGGCTGGTAAAAGCTCCCTTGTTTGCTAAGTATGATATAGACCGGTGTAATGGCAGGTGTTCAACATACTGAATAAGCTTGTATCAAAGATATTTTCTAATAAACATTTTCTTTAAAATAATGAACAGTTCTTTATTTAGAGGGTCACAAACATTATTTCAATGCGTACATTTTATATTTATTCGAGTTTTTTAAAATATATTTAAAGACCAAGTACACTTTGCTAAACCAGATCAATAGACAGAAATATCTAGCTTTCAAATATAGGAAATCAATTATAATATATATAAATTACACTTACAACATAATAATCAAAGGAGATTTATAATTTAGTAAATAGTTGTTAATACATTTCTCTCAGCCAGAAATAAACACAAAATGGAAGAATCAATTATATTCATAGACTATAATTATCCATTTAAAGGAACGAATAAAGTGTTACCACTTTCAACAGAATGTGAATTAACAGAAAAGATACACTGCTGATAAAGAGAGTTATGTCGTAAACTGTTTCAATATGCATTAATGTTATAAATAGATAGTTTTCAATTTTTTTCAAAGTAAAAAAAAAGTATTTATAAAATACAAACATCAAGACAAGAAGTTAATTTAATTGTTGAAAAAGTATAGATCTAGATAATTTTTAGTGTTGTCTACAAAATAAAATTAACATGCATTTTTTATTTAAATATTGAAAAGAATTTGATACTAAGTAAAAAATTTACCTCCCTTAACTAAAATGTTGAAGTATTGTGAGAATGCACGTCATTAAAAAAGAGATCTAGAGAACTTGCACAAAGGCCAACAAATACATATGTTACCTTTCCGATAACATAAAAATATATTTATTTATTTTTATTTTGCAAGAACATTTATTATCCACTACATTTTTTAAAAACTGGGTTGTTGTTTTTTTTGTTCACAAAAAAAAGTTTTTTCACTCATTCTCAATCTCAATAATATTAAATGACGTGATTCTTTCTGTTGTATACGAATGCCTCGTAGATTATTGATGTATTTAATTGTATTCTTCAATTCCTATCTTTGTAAATATTCTACTGTCTATTCATCTCAACTTCTCATTTCTAAAGACACGTATCTTATACAAAACAGTTTAATTTTGTTTTTATACTCCTATGGCTCTAAAAAAAATCTTTACACATGTTTACAACACCAAAAAAATATAAATAATATAAGTTATCAAGTTTAAACTTTAGGATATATATTGTTATATCATGCAATTACTCTACGTATTTTAAATACAAATTAAATTATTTAGACAAAGGTTAATTGTTAGACATTGCGTATTATCTTCCAGTAATTGCAAGTAATATTTGAGTATTTTCTTCCAGTAAATACAAGTCAAATTAGAGCATTATCTTTCAGTAATTACAAGTCATATTAGAGTATTATCTTTCAGTAATTACAAGTCATATAAGAGTATTATCTTTCAGTAATTAGGGGTCATATTTATTTAATAATCGTCTAAGGAAAGTGGTGCCCGGCCCTTGGGCAAAACACGGTCTTGAGCCTTACCTGGCCTATTTAATGCAGTCAAGTTCTCATTTTCACAGCCTGGTCTGGCCTATTTAATGCAGTCAAGTTCTCATTTTCACAGCCTGGTCTGGCCTATTTAATGCAGTCAAGTTCTCATTTTCACTGCCTTACCTGGCCTATTTAATGCAGTCAAGTTCTCATTTTTACAGCCTGACCTGGCCTATTTAATGCAGTCACGATCTCATTTTCACAGCCTGACCTGGCCTATTTAATGCAGTCCAGATCTCATTTTCACAGCCTGACCTGGCCTATTTAATGCAGTTTTATTATCGAAGTGGGTTTGAATTTATTCATTCATTTTTTTTAACCATGACATAACAAGTCCTTCTCTGTCAACCTCATGAAATATTTACTGTATTTTTAAGACATTGTCATCAATGTCCAAACGATTAAGTGTTGAAGGAAAATAACAAATATTTCTTTACTCTCAAATGTACAAGTCTCACATACGGCACAACCCGGGGTAGATGACATCCATAGCGTAGAGACGTTAGCAGACAATCACCTTGCCAACCCGGGATAGATGACATCCATAGCGTAGATGATTCCAGTTATGTAATCTGGAGATGTTGACTGGGTAAGTGGCAGTCCATAGTGATGATTCTAGTTATGTAATCTGGAGATGTTGACTGGGTAAGTGACAGTCCATAGTGATGATTCTAGTTATGTAATCTGGAGATGTTGACAGGGTAAGTGGCAGTCCATAGTGATGATTCTAGTTATGTAATCTGGAGATGTTGACTGTGTAAGTGGCAGTCCATAGCGATGATTCTAGTTATGTAATCTGTAGATGTTGACTGTGTAAGTGACAGTCCATAGTGATGATTCTAGTTATGTAATCTGGAGATGTTGACTGTGTAAGTGACAGTCCATAGTGATGATTCTAGTTATGTAATCTGGAGATGTTGACAGGGTAAGTGGCAGTCCATAGTGATGATTCTAGTTATGTAATCTGGAGATGTTGACTGTGTAAGTGACAGTCCATAGTGATGATTCTAGTTATGTAATCTGGAGATGTTGACAGGGTAAGTGACAGTCCATAGTGATGATTCTAGTTATGTAATCTGGAGATGTTGACTGTGTAAGTGACAGTCCATAGTGATGATTCTAGTTATGTAATCTGTAGATGTTGACTGGGTAAGTGGCAGTCCATAGTGATGATTCTAGTTATGTAATCTGGAGATGTTGACTGGGTAAGTGACAGTCCATAGTGATGACTCTAGTTATGTAATCTGGAGATGTTGACTGGGTAAGTGGCAGTCCATAGTGATGATTCTAGTTATGTAATCTGGAGATGTTGACTGTGTAAGTGGCAGTCCATAGTGATGATTCTAGTTATGTAATCTGGAGATGTTGACTGGGTAAGTGACAGTTCATAGTGATGATTCTAGTTATGTAATCTGGAGATGTTGACTGTGTAAGTGACAGTTCATAGTGATGATTCTAGTTATGTAATCTGGAGATGTTGACTGGGTAAGTGGCAGTCCATAGTGATGATTCTAGTTATGTAATCTGGAGATGTTGACTGGGTAAGTGACAGTCCATAGTGATGATTCTTGTTATGTAATCTGGAGATGTTGACTGGGTAAGTGGCAGTCCATAGTGATGATTCTAGTTATGTAATCTGGAGATGTTGACTGGGTAAGTGACAGTCCATAGTGATGATTCTAGTTATGTAATCTGGAGATGTTGACTGGGTAAGTGACAGTCCATAGTTATGATTCTTGTTATGTAATCTGGAGATGTTGACTGGGTAAGTGGCAGTCCATAGTGATGATTCTAGTTATGTAATCTGGAGATGTTGACTGGGTAAGTGACAGTCCATAGCGATGATTCCAGTTATGTAATCTGGAGATGTTGACTGGGTAAGTGGCAGTCCATAGTGATGATTCTAGTTATGTAATCTGGAGATGTTGACTGGGTAAGTGACAGTCCATAGTGATGATTCTAGTTATGTAATCTGGAGATGTTGACAGGGTAAGTGGCAGTCCATAGTGATGATTCTAGTTATGTAATCTGGAGATGTTGACTGTGTAAGTGGCAGTCCATAGCGATGATTCTAGTTATGTAATCTGTAGATGTTGACTGTGTAAGTGACAGTCCATAGTGATGATTCTAGTTATGTAATCTGGAGATGTTGACTGTGTAAGTGACAGTCCATAGTGATGATTCTATTTATGTAATCTGGAGATGTTGACAGGGTAAGTGGCAGTCCATAGTGATGATTCTATTTATGTAATCTGGAGATGTTGACTGTGTAAGTGACAGTCCATAGTGATGATTCTAGTTATGTAATCTGGAGATGTTGACTGGGTAAGTGACAGTCCATAGTGATGATTCTAGTTATGTAATCTGGAGATGTTGACTGTGTAAGTGACAGTCCATAGTGATGATTCTAGTTATGTAATCTGTAGATGTTGACTGGGTAAGTGGCAGTCCATAGTGATGATTCTAGTTATGTAATCTGGAGATGTTGACTGGGTAAGTGACAGTCCATAGTGATGACTCTAGTTATGTAATCTGGAGATGTTGACTGGGTAAGTGGCAGTCCATAGTGATGATTCTAGTTATGTAATCTGGAGATGTTGACTGGGTAAGTGACAGTCCATAGTGATGATTCTAGTTATGTAATCTGGAGATGTTGACTGGGTAAGTGACAGTCCATAGCGATGATTCTAGTTATGTAATCTGGAGATGTTGACTGTGTAAGTGGCAGTCCATAGTGATGATTCTAGTTATGTAATCTGGAGATGTTGACTGGGTAAGTGACAGTCCATAGTGATGATTCTAGTTATGTAATCTGGAGATGTTGACTGTGTAAGTGACAGTTCATAGTGATGATTCTAGTTATGTAATCTGGAGATGTTGACTGGGTAAGTGGCAGTCCATAGTGATGATTCTAGTTATGTAATCTGGAGATGTTGACTGGGTAAGTGACAGTCCATAGTGATGATTCTTGTTATGTAATCTGGAGATGTTGACTGGGTAAGTGGCAGTCCATAGTGATGATTCTAGTTATGTAATCTGGAGATGTTGACTGGGTAAGTGACAGTCCATAGTGATGATTCTAGTTATGTAATCTGGAGATGTTGACTGGGTAAGTGACAGTCCATAGTGATGATTCTAGTTATGTAATCTGGAGATGTTGACTGTGTAAGTGACAGTTCATAGTGATGATTCTAGTTATGTAATCTGGAGATGTTGACTGGGTAAGTGACAGTCCATAGTGATGATTCTAGTTATGTAATCTGGAGATGTTGACTGGGTAAGTGACAGTCCATAGTGATGATTCTAGTTATGTAATCTGGAGATGTTGACTGTGTAAGTGACAGTCCATAGTGATGATTCTAGTTATGTAATCTGGAGATGTTGACTGTGTAAGTGGCAGTTCATAGTGATGATTCTAGTTATGTAATCTGGAGATGTTGACTGTGTAAGTGACAGTCCATAGTGATGATTCTAGTTATGTAATCTGGAGATGTTGACTGGGTAAGTGACAGTCCATAGTGATGATTCTTGTTATGTAATCTGGAGATGTTGACTGGGTAAGTGGCAGTCCATAGTTATGATTCTTGTTATGTAATCTGATGAACTGCTTTTAGACATGTTTCGTCCCAGCTACTTTGGCGAACAAGTATAACTTTTTAGACAACCCACTGTGGCTACAGGGCGTCCATTTAAAACTATAACTACGGGACCTTGTAAAGGACGTTAATTGTCTTGAGCCCCAATCAAAGAAAATTACCTAGCAATTTCACATAAGTTTATTGTTACTGACAATTGTAGACAAAATTATGACAAATTTAAGATATTTAATATCAATAATTATAAAGGTTAAGCTAAACTTTTTTAAAAATTTACAAATTACAAAATATTCCTGCAATCTCACATACAATTGATCGCATCATATCACTATATATTAGTGTTGTTTAAATAGATCTATAAGTGGCACTAAACAATCTTTGTGTTAGTAAATATATTACGTTGTGGACATCAGCCGTATATTAAATCCCAGCCCCAATGTCATGTTGTAAATGGTAATGTATGAAGATGTGTATACATGTGTATCGTCTGACGCTGTCTGTCGGTGAGATACTTGGGGATAAATAATATGTTCATGTACGCTTTACTGAATTAAAAGTTTCCTTCATCCATGAAAACTTGTCGCTATTAAATTCAGCAAGTTATACAATAGATGAATGCTTTGTAACGACACAAGAAAATATGGTTATGATACTTGGTATTGAAAAAATGTTAAATAAAAATGTTCTTTTTTTTCTTATGTTTCTGAATATGTCAATGAAAATCAAACTTAAGCCTTTTAAAAATAAATAAATTCAAAAAAATCCTGAATTTTGTTTTTGAGAGTTCTCGCCCATTAGGCGCATATACGGATCATCGCCGGCGTCAGCGATTCCTGCAAGGACATAGGCCACCTACGAGAGACCTCCATGGACATAGGCCAGCTACGAGAGACCTCCATGGACATAGGTCACCTACGAGAGACCTCCATAGACATAGGCCAGCTACGAGAGACCTCCATGGACATAGGCCAGCTACGAGAGACCTCCATGGACATAGGTCACCTACGAGAGACCTCCATAGACATAGGCCAGCTACGAGAGACCTCCATGGACATAGGCCAGCTACGAGAGACCTCCATGGACATAGGCCAGCTACGAGAGACCTCCATGGACATAGGCCACCTACGAGAGACCTCCATGGACATAGGCCAGCTACGAGAGACCTCCATGGACATAGGCCTAATCAACCTTTAAAAAAACTAATTTGTATATAGCTAATATAGGAAAAAACAACATTAATGAGCACCCCAACCCGTTCAGTGCAAGTTGTTAAAATCATAAATCCTGTTCATTTCAATTGATTTCTTAATGCATACAGTTATTTATATTTCTCAAGATCATTAAACAATTGGTTTCTTTGACTTTATTCCATTTTACAGAGATCCTTCAAGAAAATAATAATTATAAAGCTCAAGAAATAAAAAAAATAAAAAATAAAGGCCCGGCGATCCATATGGTGCAAGGTGTAAATTTTAAAAATTTAAATACATTGCAATATGGATAATGAGGAATATGTTTGTTAATATTTGTCAAGATCGTGCATTGCAATATGGATAATGAGGAATATGTTTGTTAATATTTGTCAAGATCGTGCATTGCAATATGGATAATGAGGAATATGTTTGTTAATATTTGTCAAGATCGTGCATTGCAATATGGATAATGAGGAATATGTTTGTTAATATTTGTCAAGATCGTGCATTGCAATATGGATAATGAGGAATATGTTTGTTAATATTTGTCAAGATCGTGTATTGCAATATGGATAATGAAGAATATGTTTGTTAATATTTGTCAAGATCGTGCATTGCAATATGGATAATGAAGAATATGTTTGTTAATATTTGTCAAGATCGTGTATTGCAATATGGATAATGAAGAATATGTTTGTTAATATTTGTCAAGATCGTGCATTGCAATATGGATAATGAAGAATATGTTTGTTAATATTTGTCAAGATCGTGCATTGCAATATGGATAATGAAGAATATGTTTGTTAATATTTGTCAAGATCGTGTATTGCAATATGGATAATGAAGAATATGTTTGTTAATATTTGTCAAGATCGTGCATTGCAATATGGATAATGAAGAATATGTTTGTTAATATTTGTCAAGATCGTGTATTGCAATATGGATAATGAAGAATATGTTTGTTAATATTTGTCAAGATCGTACATTGCAATATGGATAATGAAGAATATGTTTGTTAATATTTGTCAAGATCGTGTATTGCAATATGGATAATGAAGAATATGTTTGTTAATATTTGTCAAGATCGTACATTGCAATATGGATAATGAAGAATATGTTTGTTAATATTTGTCAAGATCGTGCATTGCAATATGGATAATGAAGAATATGTTTGTTAATATTTGTCAAGATCGTGTAAAATGAATATGTTTGTTAATATTTGTCAACATCGTGTAAAATGAATATGTTTGTTAATATTTGTCAAGATCGTGTAAAATGAATATGTTTGTTAATATTTGTCAAGATCGTGCATTGCAATATGGATAATGAAGAATATGTTTGTTAATATTTGTCAAGATCGTGTATTGCAATATGGATAATGAGGAATATATTTGTTAATATTTGTCAAGATCGTGTATTGCAATATGGATAATGAAGAATATGTTTGTTAATATTTGTCAAGATCGTGTATTGCAATATGGATAATGAGGAATATGTTTGTTAATATTTGTCAAGATCGTGTATTGCAATATGTATAATGAAGAATATGTTTGTTAATATTTGTCAAGATCGTGTATTGCAATATGGATAATGAAGAATATGTTTGTTAATATTTGTCAAGATCGTGTAAAATCAAATGGAGAAAAACGTCTTAAAGGGTTACAACAGAAAACAAATGTTTGTCCCTCGGCCAAAAAAAGAATAGACAGTAAAAGTTCATTTCCTCATAGTATTTTTAGTATTGGCCGTCAAGTATTTATGTATTAGGAATCATCTGTTAACCAAGAATGCATTTTTTTTTAAACTGTTAATTAAGATCATATAAGGAAAAAATGACATGTTGGGCCCACGGCCCCCTATTACTTGTAATTTTTTTAAAAATATTTATGTCATAAACCTTTTTGGAATGTATTCAACAACTTACCAAATTTATAGCAGTCGGATAAATAAAATAACACTTATATAGTTTATATAAGAAAAAGAAATCTACGGCCCCGGGCCCAATCGGCGCAATATGTAAAGTTTGAAACAACTGTTTATTTCAATCTTGATCGTAATGGATATTTTAAACGATTTTTATCAAAATCTTTAAAAATTAAATTGGGAATAAAATATTAAAGGTATACGAAAAAGACAATATGGGCCCCTGGGTCCAAAGGAATGCACATTAAGAGTTCAATTACCTATATTATTTTAAAATAGGCTCTCGTGGTCTTATATACAAACTTAGGTCAAGGTCCATTAATTTTAGCAGGATTTAACGCATAAATTAATTTTCAAATAGCTCATATCAGCAAAAACTGACTTTATTGGCCCCCAGGCACAATTTGTGCAAGGAAAGACCTTTTAAATACCTGTTTATCATAATAGATATATTTGTCAATATTTTTCAAGGTCGTGTAAAATCATAACGGGAATTCTATGCTTCTAGGTTTAGAGACTTAACTCAGCGTTTCCCAACCTGTCGGTCGCGACCCTTAAATGGGTCACGATGGGTTTTCTGGAGGTTGACAACTGTTGACTTAAAAATATTTGCAAAAATATTTTTTCATGGGGTCGCGGGTCACATGGCTTTTATAGAAAGGGCCATTACCCAAAAAAGTTTGGGAACCACTAAATTGACTAATTGTGTTGCTCTTATAAATTTTGAATATTCTCAAGTCTCCTTTAGTGTTTCCAATTTTTTTTGTTGATGGGTTTTTATACAGAAAATGCATATGCTAGTACAGGTTCACTAAAGTAATATATTATTTGAGTTTTATATTCTTATCACATCTCATTATCGGCTAACTATGGATGTCGTTTTATTTGTTTCCTATAGTTATATCATATCTTAACACATCACATTATACGCTAACTATGGATGTCGTTTTATTTGTTTTCTTTTAGTTATATCAAATCTTTTGAGTTTTACTGATGGTGGCAACTTTACAAAAATTAAGACAAAACTGAGATATGTGTAAATATATTTGAAGCATGTACAGATAAAACAATTTTGTTTAGAATCATAATATATTAATGAGTTTTGCCTAACAATGACTCATTCTGGTACAATTCTATTAGTATTGTTAAAATAGATCGATATGTGACACAACACAATCTTTGTTTTAGTTAATGTATTTATCTTGGTCAATTGTTCATGTACTATATATCGAGCCTATACTATTTACATGTTCTAGAAATGAATTGTTTTCTGAAATCTTTGAAACACGTGGATACGAGTATATTAGGTTGGCCTTAAATTAGCTGTATAATATAGTACCTTGATGTTTACGACAAAACCTTGTGTTTTTAAAATGTAATATATTGTTTTAATAAAGCTCTGTGTAAATTTGCTTACAGTCATTGCCAGCATTTTTCAAACAGTCAACAATTACCGTATTAAAATCGATCTCAACTATAAGACTGCTACTTATATGTAAACATAATATTTTAACGGCTTATTTCTCATGTCTCTAATAAGATGTCATAATATTGGGTTGTGCTTAATTCACATTATTTTTATTTTCTCTTGCTTTTATCTGATTATTAAGTGGAATTTTGAATTTCAGTTTTTTTGAAAATTCTTGATGCCCATTGAAAAATAAAACATGTGAATAAATAGCATCCGACCGTTCTCAAAAGACGATGGCGTTGACTCCTGCTTCTCCTCCCCCCCCTCTTTACCCTTTTCCTGGGTCTTCTCTCTTCAACCCTAGCTGTGAGGGTGTCCTCTGCAACTTGAATGCCCTCACGCACTTTCGACCGACAGAGGTTGCGCTCCTTAACAATGACCTCCCCCGTTTTGTAGTCGCTGGGCGATAAAACTTGTACGGTTATAAATAAGTTTATCGTTTGACCTTAGATTATTAGATGGCCGGTAAAGAGAGACATTTTCTCTTATAGATCATAAAAAAATAACACATTTTAAAACTAAAAATCTGTGAATAAAACCAGTTTTTTAAAGAAATACATGAAATGGAAACATTTAAAAAAAACAATAATTGGAAATAGATATATTTTGAAATTTTTTAACATTCAACATTAAATATGAGTTCTTCTTCTTCGTTCTCAATTTGAGCTTTGCGTGCCGACGAGTTTTTGCGCCAATTGGCCCGTGGTCTCCGTCTTCAGCCTGCTGTTTTTTCTGGGTGTGCTTCCATAGCCTTAGGTCAGCCAAGACCACCTGCAAGGCGTCAGTTCATTTTTGCAAGTGATGCAGCGTTTACATGCCAAGGGTATAAGGGTTCCACGCATTACCCAGCTGCCTTTTATTTACCTAACTATGTTTTAAGTACCCACTCGAAGCTGGCTTCCCATGGATTCGAACACGTGACCATCGGTACGCCATTCGAGCGGGCTGCCACTCGACCACCGTATCCCCTAGATGAGTTGTTGATTTCTACCTTTAATTAAACAATTCTTTCAAATTCAAATCAATTGTGAATGTTAACTTTATAGAGTCAGGGGAGCCACAAACTGTGTTGTCATGTCAGAAAACAAAATAACATTGAGAAATTAGTAAGACATATAATCACAAAATAAAACGTTCATCATTGTTATATTCTGCAGAAATGTTATATTACTATTTCATAAGTGGTATAATAGCTGATCAATTGCAGTTAAAATCTAACTTTAAAGTAAAAAGTTGATATTATCTAATGCAAAGATATTAAAACTATCCATTTGTAAAAAAAATATTGACTGGTATCCAAATTTATAAACTAAATTTCAAGCAGCGAGCAATAATTATATTGGTGTTACGATCCCAATGTTTTGAATTATAGAGTAATCTTTTTTTAAGAGTAACGAAAAAAGGGGTTTGCCACTTTACGGTGAAAAGTCATTTCAATGATATGGAAGGCGCAATATGTGCAATTCTTACCACAATTTAACTTGTATAAATATCTGAAAGAAAACGTTTACAGCTATTGTAAGTACCAAGACATTTAAATGCAATATTTCAAAATTACGGCAAATTTATTCGTATGCTTTTTTTACCCATTTTTACAAATGTGAAAATACAACAATGAATCTACAATAACCGAAGTATTTAATGAAGTTCTAGATTTATGAAAGCTACGATCATGGAAGCGAATTATACCCCTTGACTCATTGAATCTTATTCAAACTTATTGCATATTTATTATTGTGGCATGGGCGTCACGATAAATTCTTTATAAAGAGATAACCAAAAAAAGAAAGGCCGAAAATAATAATTGGTTTGTTATCCTATTGATAACATATTTACAAAAATATTTAGAGTAAAAATTTAGATTAACATAGGTTAAAGCTATAAATACAAAAAAAACCTCCCTTTTGTGTATAAAATATTTCAATAATTGTAAATGACGTCATTAATTTTGCTCTACTCAACTGGTTTCTAGAGTATTGATGTATTTTATTAACTTCCTTTCTTGGCTATCTACTATCTGTGTATTCACCGTCTAGTCAGTTACAATTTGCTATATTTTTTTCTTTCTTTATATGAAAACTAAAACAATAAGTGAAGCGCGGTGAGCCAAAGCAAAGTCAAATGTACACAAGTTAAACAACAGAATGTACATCAGTGCTTTCAAATTAGAATCATAACCACGGATAGAAATCATAAGGGCAAGGGGCCTTCCATAAAGTACGTCACGCTTCAGAGGGGGGAGGGGTGTAAGAAAGTGTGACAGTTTGAGACGGGGGGGGGTGGGATTTAAAAATCTCCAAAAATAGCGTGACGTACTTTATGAACAGCCCCTAAGGCACTTCATTTCGTTCCTATTAATAGGAATCCCTTCATAAGTCAGGACATATATTAAATTCACAATTATCTTGAGTCAGTAGTAATATATTTAAATAGCATAAGTAAGTTCATTATTAGCGATAGAACCCAAGTAATAATGTTTCGTTTCATTACAATTGCTCTCTAATTTTTTAAATTAATTTATTTAATGTTCATAATCTATCAGCTTGAATTTCTTAAAGCCTTGGGGAAACCCGCTCTGTGGGCAGAGCCATACAACCCGCTCTATTGTCAGTGCCATACAACCCGCTCTATTTTCAGTGCTATACAATCCACTCTATTGGCAGTGCTATACAACCCGCTCTATTGGCAGCGCTATACAAACCGCTCTATTGGCAGTGGCATACAACCCGCTCTATTGGCAGTGCCATACAACAAGCTCTATTGGCAGTGCCATACACCCCCCTCTATTGGCAGTGCCATACAACGCGCTCTATTGGCAGTGCTATACAACCCGCTCTATTAGCAGTGCTGTACAACCCGCTCTATTGGCAGTGCTATACAACCCCCTCTATTAGCAGTGCTATACAACCCGTTCTATTGGCAGTGCTATACAACCCGCTCTATTGGCAGTGCCATACAACCAACTCTATTGGCAGTGCTATACAACCCGCTCTATTAGCATGCCATACAACCCGCTCTATCGGCAGTGCCATACAACCCGCTCTATTGGCAGTGCCATACAACCCGCTCTATTGGCAGTGCCATACAACCCGCTCTATAGGCAGTGCCATACAACCCGCTCTATTGACAGTGCTATACAACCTGCTCTGTTGGCAGTGCTATACAACCCGTCTATTGGCAGTGCTATACAAACCGCTCTATTGGCAGTGCTATACAACCCACTCTATTGGCAGTGCTATACAACCCACTCTATCAGCAGTGCTATACAACCCGCTCTATTGGCAGTGCTATACAACCCGCTCTATTGGCAGTGCCATACAACCCGCTCTATTGGCAGTGCCATTCAACCCACTCTATTGGCAGTGCTATACAACCCGCTCTATTGGCAGTGCTATACAACATTGAGTGTGTGCCTCGCCGTCATAACTTCCCCCCTCCCGGCCATGTCCAGCACAATGTGAACAACAGGTGGACTACTGTTTCAGAATATCGTCTGCGATGACGTCAGTTGGTGTCCTGTTGTGGTTTCAACTGTTGCATTAGGAGATGGTTTGGAAGTTAGGAGATGGTTGGGAAGTAGGAGATGGTTGGGAAGTAGGAGATGGTTGGGAAGTAGGAGATGGTTGGGAAGTAGGAGATGGTTGGGAAGTAGGAGATGGTTGGGAAGTATGAGATGGTTGGGAAGAAGGAGATGGTTGGGAAGTAGGAAATGGTTGGGAAGTAGGAGATGGTTGGGAAGTAGGATATTGTTGGGAAGTAGGAGATGGTTGGGAAGTAGGAGATTTTTGGGAAGTTCTCCGTTCTTAGTTCTTATTTAAACCATAAAACTCAGATGTTATCTTATTTAAACCATAAAACTCAGTTGTTATCTTATTTAAACCATAAAACTCAGATGTTATCTTCTTTAAACCATAAAACTCAGATGTTATCTTATTTAAACCATAAAACTCAGATATTATCTTATTTAAACCATAAAACTTAGATGTTATCTTATTTAAACCATAAAACTCAGATGTTATCTTGTTTAAACCATAAAACTCAGATGTTATCTTATTTAAACCATAAAACTCAGATGTTATCTTATTTAAACCATAAAACTCAGATATTATCTTATTTAAACCATAAAACTCAGATGTTATCTTATTTAAACCATAAAACTCAGATGTTATCTTATTTAAATCATAAAACACAGATGGTATCTTATTTAAATCATAAAACTCGGTAAGGGAACTAAGGAACACTTGAAAGTTGTGTATGTAAGGGAAACAAGGAACACCTGAACATTTTCTAGATAAGGGAACTAAGATAAAACTGATTAATGTCTATACAAGTAGAGTAACAATCACCTGATTGGTGTCTAACTAAGTTGAGTAAGAAATGCCTGATTGTTGTCTAAGTAAGTGGAGTAAGAATCAGCTTATTGTTGTCCAAGTAAGTGGTGTAAGAATCACCTGATTGTTATCTAAGAAAGGGGAGTAATAATAAGCTGATCGTTGTCTAAGTAAGTGGAGTAAGAATCGCCTGATTGTTGTCTAAGTAAGGGGAGTAAGAATCAACTGATCGTTGTCTAAGTAAGTGGAGTAAGAATCAGCTTATTGTTGTCTAAGTAAGTGGAGTAAGAATCAGCTGATCGTTGTCTAAGTGTTCGTTCGTCCGTCGATACGACGAGGACCACTCTAGTCATCCGAGGGTTTTCTGTGCGTGCGCAGATGGCTGATTAGGCCGATCCTTGCACGGCAGGTTCGGGAACAAAAGGGACAGGGGACGAGTGGGACATCTCCTGGAGGGTTGACAGCATGGGCCTTTCGGTCTTGCCTCTTCTTTTCTGCGACGGTGATCCGGTTTGCCTCGCATGACCTGGCACCTTCGTGGATGGAAGAGCGCCAGGTGGATCGGTCCATTGCAGCTCGTTCCCACGTGTCTGGATTGTTGGCAAACGCTTTCATAAACGCTTTCAGTGTGTCTTTGAAGCGTTTCTTTTGCCCAATTTTCTAGATAAGGGAACTAAGATAAAACTGATTAATGTCTAAATAAGTGGAGTAACAATCACCTGATTGGTGTCTAAGTAAGTGGAGTAAGAATCAGCTTCTTGTTGTCTAAGTAAGTGGAGTAAGAATCAGCTTATTGTTGTCTAAGTAAGTGGAGTAAGAATCACCTAATTGTTGTCTAAGTAAGGAGAGTAAGAATCCCCTGATGGACACTTAAGTTTGACACCGTTGTAAACGCAACACCTGTTACCCTTCCATCCCGTCTCAGATCGTTGAGTTTCCAAGTGAGCGAAGATTCTCGAAGTTATACCACGTGGTACAGGAGCAGAAACGCATAATGACGTTTGTCAGATGTTATACCACGTGGTACAGGAGCAGAAACGGATAGTGACATTTGTCAGGTGTTATGCCACGTGGTTCAGGAGCAAAACCGGATAATAACATTTGTCGTCTACTTTTATTCGGCATGTCCTGGAGTCTAGAACTAGATCATCTACGGCACTCATACTTTATTGTTCTCAGATCATCTACAGCTAATGTCAAAATAAGGATTGGAAAAGCAAGAGTAGCATTCTAACAACTCAATAATGTTTGGGTCTCCAACAACTTAATCAGCAAATTAAAAGTAAGGATTTTTACGTGGAGAACAACGGCGGTAAACCTGACCAGAATGCAGTCCTTTTCAACAATTTTCTAAGAAGGATTCTAAGAATTCACAGGCCAGAAAAAATCAGTAAACGGGAACTGTTGCAGTAGACAAAGCGGATGAAAAGATTCCCTAGAAGCGGTGGAGGTTGACTGGTCATACACTTAGAAACCCTGCTTCTAGTACAACAAGGCAAGCCCTGAAATGGAACCCCCAGGGTAAGAGGAAAAGAGGCTGTCCAAGAGACACTTGGCCCCGAGAAATGGAGGCAGACAAAAAGAGAATTGGCAATGACTGGAAGAGCCTGGAGAAGATAGGCCAGGATAGAGATGCAAGGAGGTCTCTCGTAGGTGGCCTATGCCCTTGGAGGAATTGCAAACGCCGACGATGATCGGTGTATTCCCCTCATGGACGAGAAGTCTCAACAACAAAAACATCATATACAGCAGTGCTTCTCAAAATGTTTAGCATGGTGGACCGGCAAGGGTTTTTCCATCGCACCAGGGGCCGGTGCACTATTTTCCCTAGACAGACGTGGTAGCGACATGAGCCCCCACATGGCGTACAGCCCTACAACATTTGCCATAAATATGATACATGTCATCCAACAATTTTGAAAAGAATAAAAAAAATTCTTCACTGTTGATGATGGTCGTGGGTGGTAACTACTTTATTGAAACTTTTGTTTTCAAGGACTGGAACTATACATTGTTCTCTAAAATACTTCTAAACTACAGAATTTTTCAAAATTTGGGCCTAATTTTTATCAATGATAAAAAAATATATTAATAGTATATAATTGTCCCCTAACTATGCTAGTAACAACGGCAATTTTAATTATATTGATTTAGTTTCTACGTTCAATTTTATAAAACATTAGACATAGAAAAATAGCATAAAATAGATTTTTTGGGGGGTGGGGGAATTAATTGTTAACCGATAGATAAGAAAATCATTGCATTTTTAAATCCTTTATATTAACTCGTGGTGTCAATATTATATATTTACTTTTATCAACGAAATGATACGATTTTGTTCATTGTAGTAGTTAAAAAGATATACTAGAAGCTAGAGAAAGATTTATTTTTAAATCCTTTATATTAACTCGTGGTGTCTGCTTGCTTGCACCCTTGCACCCTTGTCGCCAAACTTTGGATCGATTTTTAACCCACTTCCTCGTAAGCTAGCGAGCTGAAATTTAGCAGGGAGTTTTGTACCGATAATAAAAACAATTTTTAAAAATTTCAGATCGATCGCATGTACTGCCATTAAATTATTTAATTTTTAGATTATTTTATTTATCCTCTATGTATCATGTTATTTTTTGAGATAGAGTGTCGCTGTGCGTATTATATTGAACAGCCTTTCTGTCGCGCAATAAGGTGCGTATTTTATTGACAACATTTTTTATAAAAATATTCCTGATCGGTGCGCATTATATTAAACATGTTTTACGACACAACTACAATTTTGTAATTTTGGATGGTCTTGCGCTCCGTATTATAATGAACATTCTTTTAGTTACTTCTCGTACATAAAGAATTAATAGTCAAAAACTTGTTTTTTTACGGGTTTTTTATTACATTGTTTCCTTTTACCAAATTAATAAAAGTGCAAACAATCATGTCACGCCATATAATATTTTACGCGCGAAACACCGCACGCTCTGTTAATCTCGAAACCATATTTTTTATGATTTCACGTCTATGTTTTCAATTTTAAAATAAAATCGGGAGCTACCTCGCATAGCAATCACTACAGACGCGCTTAGGCGCAATATATATATAGGGATATCTTGAAAACTTTTAATTGACGCGCATTAAAATTGAATTTCCCATTAATGACGCACCTCAAAGCACCGAGTCTGATGTATTTAATATGACATTGTGTTTAGAAAAATGAGAAAGTTAAATAAGAAACTTGTAATGTAAAACCAAATCAATTGAAATGGTATTTCATTTCTATAAGATATATTAATAACGTTTGTATTATAATTGTTTCAATGTCGGTAAATTAAAATTATTGCATAGAAAAATAAAATAAAAATAAATTGTAGATTTTTAAAATCATAATTATTTCAAAAATATGAAACCTCTTAAATGTAGTCATTTAGTATTTAGTCTGGTTAATATGAATGTGTAGTTGTTGAACATAAACAATCGATCTTCCATTTTTTGCTTTAAAAAAGCAACGACTTCTATTTCATGTAAGTGGCAAGCCACTTGACTTCGATACCTACAATTAGGGATACCATGTCAATAAATTGCTAGCATTCCTTTACTTGTGTATACGCTGTGCCTAAATAGAACATGCCCTTGTCTGTAGTTCAGACTATACATAGTTTTTTTGGTAAATCATAAACTCGTCCATTAATAATAAAATCACACAATGCATATTGACATTCTCATTGCTCAAATAACTACATACTTTCTGCTAATTTTAGGATTCTCTAGTGTTTGTGGACTATTCTCAGTATTATATATTTACTTTTATCAACGAAATGATATGATTTTGTTCATTGTAGTAGTTAAAAAGATTTACTAGAGGCTAGAGAAAGTTTTTTTTAAAAATCTTTTATATTAACTCGTGGTGTCTGCTTGCTTGCACTCTTGCACCCTTGTCGCCAAACTTTGGATCAATTTTAACCCACTTCCTCGTAAGCTAGCGAGCTGAAATTTTGCAGGCAGTTTCGTATCGATAATAAAAACAATGTATTGATATTTCAGAGCAATCACATGTACCGTAATTGAATTATTTATTTTTTAGATTATTTTATTTATTCCTATGTTTCATGTTATTTTTTGAGATAGAGTGTAAGGGTGCGCATTATATTGAACAACCTTTCTGTCGCGCAATAAGGTGTGTATTTTATTGACAACAATTTTTATAAACATATTCCTGATCGGTGCGAATTATATTAAACATGTTTTATGACACAACTACAATTTTTTATTTTTGGATCGTCTTGCGCTGCGTATTATATTGAACATTCTTTTAGTTACTTCTCGTACATAAAGGATTTATAGTCTAAATCTTGGTTTTTTACGTTTTTTACAAATTAAATCCTTTATATTAACTCCTGGTGTCTGGTTGTTTGAACCCTTGCTTGCTTGCTTTATTGTCACCAAAACATTGGATCAATTTTTTAACCCACTTTTTTGTAAGCTAGCGAGCTGAAATTTAGCAGGCAGTTTTGTATCGATAATAAAAACTATGTATAAAAATTTCAGATAGATCGCATGTACGGTAATTAAATTATTGAATTTTTAGATTATTTTTATTTATTCTTATGTAATGTGTTATTCCTGATCGGTGCGCATTATGTTAAACATGTTTTACGACACAACTGCAATTTTGTATTTTTGGATGGTCTTGCGCTGCGTATTATAATGAACATTCTTTTAGTTACTTCTCGTACATAAAGGATGTATAGTCAAAAACTCTGTTTTTTAACCACGTTTTATTAACTCGCTTTCGTTTCTGTGGCATTGTATCATTGTTGGTTTCTTGGTTTGTCCACGATTTTTTCAAATCTGCCAAAGTAAAATTGAACCATTTCTGATGGTCCTAGAGATCTGAAAATTTTACCACAAATAGATTTTGGATGACAATGCATTGTATTAAAATTTCAAATCGATCGAATGTACCGTTATTAAATTATTGAACTTTTTAGTTTATCTATAGTCTATATATAAGCATCTGTACCGTCGGCTTTTGTTGACATCCGTGAGTTCGCCCCGTGACCACATCACAATGTTTTTAAAACGTTGGGCGGGCGCTTGTGAGGTGTTTGGTAAAAAAAATAGAGGTTAAAAAATATTTTTTTAAAACCAGGTTGTTATGAGTGGACAAAAAATAATAAAATAAATAGAAGTAAAAAAAAAGATTTTTAAAAGCCACGTTTTTATAAGCGGACTAAAAAGAAGAAAATAATTTAAAACTTGTAAGTTAAAGTCCTAATATTTCATATGACTAAAAACGTGGGGCGGGTGTTTGGTATAAAAATTAAAGATTTCTAATTTAGAAGGCAAAAGAGAGATCTATAAGTGAGAGAATGAGTGAACCGCATATGTTAAACCTCATAAGCGCCCGCCCCACGTTTTTAGTCATATTAAATCAAAGTACTTGAACTAATAAGTTTTAACTTATTTTCTTCTTTTTAGTCCCCTTATAAAAACGTGGTTTTTAAAAATCTATTTTTTTAACTTCTATTTATTACATTTTTAAGGATTGAATAAAAATTTTACAATTTTAAATTTAATTTTTAGACATCATAATAAGCTTTAAATTAATTTAATTTTAAAATGTACATAAAATATTACCATATTGATAAAATTTATACTTCAATTTTATGTTATTTTAATAAATTGAATACTGTGTTGTAAAAACATTAATTAGTATATATGTATTTTTTGAGAATTAGCGTGTGAGTTGGGTATGCTTGTAGTCAATGTAAACCACGGGCCGGTGGACTGCTGGGGAGACCAGTGAAAGAAATTTGAGGCTTCCGCTGCAACCCCCTTTAAATAAAAATAATTTGGTAACACTTTATTTGTTCCTTAATTAAGGAATTCATAATAGAGACATAAAATACTATATATTTAAATGGCTGAACATCAGAACTATCTTTATAATTATATCTTGAAGTTAATTTTTTATCACGTTGTAAAAATTATGGTTAAAATTAATTTTAATTTTTTCACTATTGATTTCATAAGTTTGAACGCTAGATATTCAGGTCCATTGATCTTCTATAGAACCATGTACTTGATCTTAATATAAGACTAATATTTTTTTTTAAATGTGGATTGATATATATTTTTTTTTACAATTGTCTAAATTTGTCTAATTTTCTATATTACATTCTTATTCCGTTTGTTGAAAATTTGATATTTTATAAAGTACTATTCATATTCAACACACAATAAATATAAATTACATTAAAATTGTCCATGTATCTTTCTATAAAAGAACATAAACTGCGTATATTGCTATTTAATAAACTTGTAACTGAATAAAACATTGTATAACTCTCTCTCTCTGTCTCTCTCTCAGTCTCTCTCTGTCTCTCTCTCTCTGTCTCTCTCTCTCTGTCTCTCTCTCAGTCTCTCTCTGTCTCTCTCTCTCTCATTCTCTCTGTCTCTCTCTCGTCTCTCTCTCTCTCTCTCTCTCTCTCTCATTCTCTCTCTCTGTCTCTCTCTCTGTCTCTCTCTCTCTCTCTCTCATTCTCTCTCTCTGTCTCACTCTCTGTCTCTCTCTCTCATTCTCTCTCTCTGTCTCTCTCTCTCATTCTCTCTCTCTGTCTCTCTCTCTCATTCTCTCTCTCTGTCTCTCTCTCTGTCTCTCTCTCTCTCTCTCATTCTCTCTCTCTGTCTCACTCTCTGTCTCTCTCTGTCTCACTCTCTCTCTCTCTCATTCTCTCTCTCTGTCTCACTCTCTGTTTCTGTCTCTCTCACTCTCTCTCTCTCTCTCTCTCTCTCTCTCTCTGAACGTGTAAAACTATCCACTATACAGATCGCAATACAAGTTTTGAGGATATTTAATGCACTCTGTGGCACAGTGAAACAAACAAACGATCAAGCCGTGAAACCACAAGTTCTAAGAATTCGGCTTGATTTAAGCTACATGTTATCGAACAACTTTTATGTTAATTTCTAGTCTCTATTAACTTTCTTTGATTGGATGTTTGTTTATGTTTGTATCTCACATCTCATGTTATTTAATTCATGATCTCAGAATGAGCTGAAACTTTCAACATTTACAACAAAAAAAACAATTTACGATGAAGACCTTACATGATCAGTTGTTAAACTGTGACATCTTACTTCATTTGAAGGGTTTATTTATTTCTTTACACATTAAAACAACTTTATGATGTCCATCGAAGCTGTAATTTCTTTATTTACACGCATTCAACATTATGTTCATAATATGTTAGTAAAAAGTAACCTCGATTAACAAACGATTGACATATATTATATATAAAAATGAAAGTATGTATGTTTGTATTTGTGTGTATGTGTATGTATGGGTATATGTGTGTGTGTGTGTATGTGTTTATATCCTTTATAGCTTATTGCACCATTCATCATATTTTAGACTATTGAGTATGCTACGGAGATGGTAACTAGAAATATTTAAATTTTGTTTAAAGTTAGCACTCATTGGGCCCCGCGACCCCATAATGTCGTTTTTTAGCTTATAAGAGATATATAAATATTGGTTTAACCGTCATCTACTGGGTAAATGAATAAATCATAACGAGGGGTTGGCTGAATATTTGGCATGCCGGATATCAGGACCTGATATCGGATTTCAACTACTATCCTGATTTGCCAAATACATATGGCAGATCCGCATAAGTTCCGGATATCAATTGTGATTTGATTTGCTACCTTAATATTGTCTCTTATTCAGTCTTATAATTTTTTACCTCTAGTCTATTGTGAATAGTAAAATTATACACACTCATTTAAGTAACAAATTAAGTTACAATTTAAATTATTAATATATAACAAAATAAACAAGTTAACAAGTTGATCATAAAATCATTCAAATCCCATGCATAATATAGTGAACCAATAGATTTCAAAACGATAAAAATATAAAGTGAAAGAGTTACAAGTATAGATATTACATTGCTACATTGGATAACAAACTAAGTAAAACTAACAGCATATTAAACTTAAATCGTCTGAATAAAAGAACAGTTTTTATGATGGCTCTAGATCACGACTCTTGTACACTACACTTCACACTCAGTACAGCACTGTTCGCTTGGTACACACTACACAATTCGTTGAACTTCGTTTAAGTTCGTTCATTCAATTCATTGTAAAATGTTCATCGTTGACATTGACATTGTCACAGACTGTCATTGTAGATAGCAGATACCCTCCATATGTTGGATAATAAATATTTTAATAAATAGTATTAAATCCTAAATAGAAAGTAGTAAAGTACAACCCCTTAGCTCTTACATTTAAATGTGGAGATATCCAGATCCGGCAAATATTAAGGCCAAACTATCCGGATCAAGCTAATAGTAAAAAACCTTATCCTGCCACCAATGTTCCCTCTAAGGTTCGTTGATTCGTGTGTGTTGTAAAAAAGCGTGTGTGTAAAGTTGCACAACATCCTATTTTTGTGTGCAATATTTTACCAAATTTGCTACGCGGCAATTCTAAACTGCTGCGCAGCTGGTAAGATACCTGCTGAAAGGGAACATTGCCGGCCAACCCCTAATCATAACCCAACTATTTATATTAAAACTTAATAACCTATATTAAAATACTATATGGCAATCGACTCCTAATGTGCATTTCTTCGTGCTGGGGGGGGTGTTATGTTTTTCTTTTAAGACTTCGTTTAGTCATTCACTGACTTTAAAATAAAGAAGAAATTGTAAATAATATTTATATATCAAAGCTAGATGATAACGCGTCTATTCTATTAACAATGGCAAAATGTTGAATTATTTATAGTTTACATTAATGTAGTAAACAGTTTTAATGATTAGTTAGTATTGTAAGTATTGGCTACAACAGATGATTAGTTAGTATTGTAAGTATTGACTACAACAGATGATTAGTTAGTATTGTAAGTATTGACTACAACAGATGATTAGTTAGTATTGTAAGTATTGACTACAACAGATGATTAGTTAGTATTGTAAGTATTGACTACAACAGATGATTAGTTAGTATTGTAAGTATTGGCTACAACAGATGATTAGTTAGTATTGTAAGTATTGGCTACAACAGATGATTAGTTAGTATTGTAAGTATTGACTACAACAGATGATTAGTTAGTATTGTAAGTATTGACTACAACAGATGATTAGTTAGTATTGTAAGTATTGACTACAACAGATGATTAGTTAGTATTGTAAGTATTGACTACAACAGATGATTAGTTAGTATTGTAAGTATTGACTACAACAGATGATTAGTTAGTATTGTAAGTATTGACTACAACAGATGATTAGTTAGTATTGTAAGTATTGACTACAACAGATGATTAGTTAGTATTGTAAGTATTGACTACAACAGATGATTAGTTAGTATTGTAAGTATTGACTACAACAGATGATTAGTTAGTATTGTAAGTATTGACTACAACAGATGATTAGTTAGTATTGTAAGTATTGACTACAACAGATGATTAGTTAGTATTGTAAGTATTGACTACAACAGATGATTAGTTAGTATTGTAAGTATTGACTACAACAGATGATTAGTTAGTATTGTAAGTATTGACTACAACAGATGATTAGTTAGTATTGTAAGTATTGACTACAACAGATGATTAGTTAGTATTGTAAGTATTGACTACAACAGATGATTAGTTAGTATTGTAAGTATTGACTACAACAGATGATTAGTTAGTATTGTAAGTATTGACTACAACAGATGATTAGTTAGTATTGTAAGTATTGACTACAACAGATGATTAGTTAGTATTGTAAGTATTGACTACAACAGATGATTAGTTAGTATTGTAAGTATTGACTACAACAGATGATTAGTTAGTATTGTAAGTATTGACTACAACAGATGATTAGTTAGTATTGTAAGTATTGACTACAACAGATGATTAGTTAGTATTGTAAGTATTGACTACAACAGATGATTAGTTAGTATTGTAAGTATTGACTACAACAGATGATTAGTTAGTATTGTAAGTATTGACTACAACAGATGATTAGTTAGTATTGTAAGTATTGACTACAACAGATGATTAGTTAGTATTGTAAGTATTGACTACAACAGATGATTAGTTAGTATTGTAAGTATTGACTACAACAGATGATTAGTTAGTATTGTAAGTATTGACTACAACAGATGATTAGTTAGTATTGTAAGTATTGACTACAACAGATGATTAGTTAGTATTGTAAGTATTGACTACAACAGATGATTAGTTAGTATTGTAAGTATTGACTACAACAGATGATTAGTTAGTATTGTAAGTATTGACTACAACAGATGATTAGTTAGTATTGTAAGTATTGACTACAACAGATGATTAGTTAGTATTGTAAGTATTGACTACAACAGATGATTAGTTAGTATTGTAAGTATTGACTACAACAGATGATTAGTTAGTATTGTAAGTATTGACTACAACAGATGATTAGTTAGTATTGTAAGTATTGACTACAACAGATGATTAGTTAGTATTGTAAGTATTGACTACAACAGATGATTAGTTAGTATTGTAAGTATTGACTACAACAGATGATTAGTTAGTATTGTAAGTATTGACTACAACAGATGATTAGTTAGTATTGTAAGTATTGACTACAACAGATGATTAGTTAGTATTGTAAGTATTGACTACAACAGATGATTAGTTAGTATTGTAAGTATTGACTACAACAGATGATTAGTTAGTATTGTAAGTATTGACTACAACAGATGATTAGTTAGTATTGTAAGTATTGACTACAACAGATGATTAGTTAGTATTGTAAGTATTGACTACAACAGATGATTAGTTAGTATTGTAAGTATTGACTACAACAGATGATTAGTTAGTATTGTAAGTATTGACTACAACAGATGATTAGTTAGTATTGTAAGTATTGACTACAACAGATGATTAGTTAGTATTGTAAGTATTGACTACAACAGATGATTAGTTAGTATTGTAAGTATTGACTACAACAGATGATTAGTTAGTATTGTAAGTATTGACTACAACAGATGATTAGTTAGTATTGTAAGTATTGACTACAACAGATGATTAGTTAGTATTGTAAGTATTGACTACAACAGATGATTAGTTAGTATTGTAAGTATTGACTACAACAGATGATTAGTTAGTATTGTAAGTATTGACTACAACAGATGATTAGTTAGTATTGTAAGTATTGACTACAACAGATGATTAGTTAGTATTGTAAGTATTGACTACAACAGATGATTAGTTAGTATTGTAAGTATTGACTACAACAGATGATTAGTTAGTATTGTAAGTATTGACTACAACAGATGATTAGTTAGTATTGTAAGTATTGACTACAACAGATGATTAGTTAGTATTGTAAGTATTGACTACAACAGATGATTAGTTAGTATTGTAAGTATTGACTACAACAGATGATTAGTTAGTATTGTAAGTATTGACTACAACAGATGATTAGTTAGTATTGTAAGTATTGACTACAACAGATGATTAGTTAGTATTGTAAGTATTGACTACAACAGATGATTAGTTAGTATTGTAAGTATTGACTACAACAGATGATTAGTTAGTATTGTAAGTATTGACTACAACAGATGATTAGTTAGTATTGTAAGTATTGACTACAACAGATGATTAGTTAGTATTGTAAGTATTGACTACAACAGATGATTAGTTAGTATTGTAAGTATTGACTACAACAGATGATTAGTTAGTATTGTAAGTATTGACTACAACAGATGATTAGTTAGTATTGTAAGTATTGACTACAACAGATGATTAGTTAGTATTGTAAGTATTGACTACAACAGATGATTAGTTAGTATTGTAAGTATTGACTACAACAGATGATTAGTTAGTATTGTAAGTATTGACTACAACAGATGATTAGTTAGTATTGTAAGTATTGACTACAACAGATGATTAGTTAGTATTGTAAGTATTGACTACAACAGATGATTAGTTAGTATTGTAAGTATTGACTACAACAGATGATTAGTTAGTATTGTAAGTATTGACTACAACAGATGATTAGTTAGTATTGTAAGTATTGACTACAACAGATGATTAGTTAGTATTGTAAGTATTGACTACAACAGATGATTAGTTAGTATTGTAAGTATTGACTACAACAGATGATTAGTTAGTATTGTAAGTATTGACTACAACAGATGATTAGTTAGTATTGTAAGTATTGACTACAACAGATGATTAGTTAGTATTGTAAGTATTGACTACAACAGATGATTAGTTAGTATTGTAAGTATTGACTACAACAGATGATTAGTTAGTATTGTAAGTATTGACTACAACAGATGATTAGTTAGTATTGTAAGTATTGACTACAACAGATGATTAGTTAGTATTGTAAGTATTGACTACAACAGATGATTAGTTAGTATTGTAAGTATTGACTACAACAGATGATTAGTTAGTATTGTAAGTATTGACTACAACAGATGATTAGTTAGTATTGTAAGTATTGACTACAACAGATGATTAGTTAGTATTGTAAGTATTGACTACAACAGATGATTAGTTAGTATTGTAAGTATTGACTACAACAGATGATTAGTTAGTATTGTAAGTATTGACTACAACAGATGATTAGTTAGTATTGTAAGTATTGACTACAACAGATGATTAGTTAGTATTGTAAGTATTGACTACAACAGATGATTAGTTAGTATTGTAAGTATTGACTACAACAGATGATTAGTTAGTATTGTAAGTATTGACTACAACAGATGATTAGTTAGTATTGTAAGTATTGACTACAACAGATGATTAGTTAGTATTGTAAGTATTGACTACAACAGATGATTAGTTAGTATTGTAAGTATTGACTACAACAGATGATTAGTTAGTATTGTAAGTATTGACTACAACAGATGATTAGTTAGTATTGTAAGTATTGACTACAACAGATGATTAGTTAGTATTGTAAGTATTGACTACAACAGATGATTAGTTAGTATTGTAAGTATTGACTACAACAGATGATTAGTTAGTATTGTAAGTATTGACTACAACAGATGAGATTGTTAAAACAATATATCCACTAGTAGCAATGTTTATAGCTGCTTCGATTTATCCCATTGTTTTTATATAACTGTTTTCATTTATCCCATTGTTTTTATATAACTGTTTTGATTTATCTCATTGTTTTTATATATCTGTTTTGATTTATCTCATTGTTTTTATATAACTGTTTTGATTTATCCCATTGTTTTTTTATATAACTGTTTTCATTTGAAACTATGTAACTCTTTTAATTTACACGTCCGTAACATTCCTACGTATCTTAGCTCTTAAAACATATAAAATCTTTTAAAAATAAATACAAAATCATTTTATGACACTTAATGGAATTTATAATCTATTACTATTATATATGCCATACTGAATTTTTAATTATCATCATACATTTTTGCTTCTTTCAAAACTCTGTAAGTTAATTAAACATTTTTTTTATAAATTTGTTAATGACAGTCAATGAGGAATTAGTTTGATTATATTGCAAAGTGATTTTATGTTTAAATTGTAAAGCTTAGCTAGCACAGGCCAAGTTGAATGTACAACATTGAGACAAAACATAAACACCGGTCTCTTTTAGATTTTAAGCTAAAGCCCAAACAACATATAAGTTAGTCCACTTCTTCGCTCACTTCATTGGCTGCCTATACAAGCCCGTATTGATTACAAACTGGCCGTTCTCTGTCACAACTTCTTTTCGGACTCATGCCCATCGTATCTTACTGAACTTTTGTCGGTCTACTCACCCACTCGCCAGCTACGATCTTCTGCAGACACACGCGTTCTCTCTGTTCCAACAACACGCACCAAAACATTTGGTGAAAGGTCGTTCTCTTTTTGTGCAGCCAAACAATGGTATTCTCTTCCATTACACATACGTGGTATTCAAACAACCAAGTCCTTCAAGACTGCACTTAAGACACATCTTTTCAAAATTTATTTTCAAAATTGATGAAACAACATTTCTTGTAAATGATTAACGTAGCTTGTGTATAATGTACTGTAATTTTGTGTGTTTGTTGTGATATGAAAGTTAATTTAATACTTATAGGTATGTTATTTCTTTCATGTAAAGCGCTGTGAGCCCAGTTCCTTACTGGGATACAGCGCTATATAAATAATCAATTTTTTATTATTATTAAATCGAATCATTATAACGTGTTTATATAACTTTCATTTGTAAACAAATCTTGGTTTGGCAGTTAAAAAGAAAATGAAGAAAATGTATAGATAAATAAGTATGCCAGATTTTAAGAAGGATGTTTAAATAAATATTATTGTTGATTTAAATCAAAGGGGCGCTTAAAATAATATTTAATACGAGCAACAAAGCCCGTCCAAGGACGTTCCACCACCGTTCGGTGGCATGTTGTTGTAACTCCCCCCCCCCAAAACAGCCGTCTCGACCGGCATACATGTGCATCACGTCAAAAATACTTTTCATTATAGTTAAAATAAATAACTTGTAAAAACAGAGCTTTTAACTATAAATCCCAAAGCGCATAACTCAAAATAAAGTCTTGGAAGAAACACTGCACCAGAAATAACTCGTTTTGAACGTCTGCGTAAACCTGTTTAATATGATTGGCTGTAAGAGTCATATATGTTTGAGGGACCAATCGTTATAGATGACCGGACAGAACGGACAGAAACTTGCCTTTATTACATAGGATATAATTTCTCCCCAATTTCATTTACAGCCACTGCATATTTTATACAGTACAGAGAAATCAGAAATGTTAAATTTGTGCCTGCTTTATATACTCTCTTTTTTTATATTGGTGCAAATATGTCCAAAAAAAAAGTTATGTTTTTTTTTAAAAATTACATTTAAGTTCGGCTTTCTGGTTGTAATAAAACTAAATAGTACTCTGGTCAGACATATACAAAAAAAAATCTTTGAGAACACTAAACGTAAGATGAGGAGCGTAATCGATCGAAAAAGACAATCAAGTATTTATTAATTAATTTAAATTGTATTAACAAAAAGCATAGAAAAAAAGGCATAGCTTAAGAACCTGCGTAGGAAAGGATAACGTGGATTTTAAATAAAGAAATAAAGTCAATAAAAAAAAAGACTGGCATCTTTTACTTTATTTCTTAAATTTAAATAAGTAAAGAGAATTAAAATAAATCAATATCTATGTTTTTAACATGTTAATGTTACAATGGCATAGCCAGTGTTACAATAAACTGTGTTAGGGCATATCACAGATAGTTTACTGGCAAAAGTGTCAAATAAAAAAATAGAAATACATTAGAGGGAAGGTCAGAAAAAACCCAATGTAGAGATCTTGTATTACTAATTTATATTTGCCATAATGATGAGATAAGTTTTGATGACAAATATTTACAAAAATTGACATATGGGAAAATTTCTAAATACATATCATTAATTCAGAGATACGATGACAAGATTAAAAATATTCTTGACACCAACAATTTGACACAAAGCAATCCTATTTACAAGCTTTTATTTAAGTCACAATGTTTGTATGTTGTATCCTTCAAATCTTGTAACGTAAAATTAAACCACTTCTGATGGTCCTAGAGATCTTAAAATTGTACCACAGATAGATCTTGGATGACAATGCATTGTATCAAAATTTCAGATAGATCGAATGTACCGTATTGAAATTATTGTATTTTTAGTTTATCTATAGTCTATATATAAGCAACGGTACCCGTCTGCTTTGTTGACATCCATGAGTTCACCATGTGGACATATCAACCGTGGTATAAAACGTTGGGCGGGCGCTTATGAGGTGTTTGGTATAAAATAAAATAGTGGTAAAAAAGATGTGTGGGCTTCATACGTGAATTTTAAAGAGTTTTTATTATAACTTTAAAAAGTACTATCAACATCAAGTCTTTCTGGCCGAAATATAAGCGTGATCGATTGCCGACATGGGGGTACGAGGTTCAATTTTCAGTTAGGGAAAATGTTTTTTTTGTATTATACATAAATCTGTAATGAAAAGGGGGCATGTCCTCTCCAGCCAATGGGCGTCTGTCATGCAGACACGGACAATGTTTACATTACGTGCCGTGCTGAGGTCGGAACACAGTGCACAGCGAGACGACACGACACCTCAGTAACTTGCTTGTTGCCTTTAAAAAAGGTATCATGTATTTTATATAAATATGTATTTATAATTTATAGGTATATCAACTTATGCTAGTGTACCATTGTTTGCATAACATGGTTTGAAGGTGGAAGTAAAAGATGTCATGCCGCTAGCGAACAACCTCAGGGCACCTGGCACCCCCTGTTGTATAAGAACAACCTCAGGGCACCTGGCACCCACAGTTGTATAAGGACAACCTCAGGGCACCTGAAACCCAAAACAGTTTTATTAGAACAACCCCAGGGCACCTGGCACCCATAACAACCTCAGGGCACCTGGCACCCACAACAACCTCAGGGCACCTGGCACCCACAACAACCTCAGGGCACCTGGCACCCACAACAACCTCAGGGCACCTGGCACCCACAATAACCTCAGGGCACCTGGCACCCACAAAAACCTCAGGGCACATGGCACCCACAACAACCTCAGGGCACCTGGCACCCACAACAACCTCAGGGCACCTGGCACCCACAAAAACCTCAGGGCACATGGCACCCCCTGTTGTATAAGAAAACGATGACGGAAACTGCTACGCAACGGACTAGACGATTCTGAAATCTAATATTGATATTGCAAAGGGTCTAGTGAATGGTGCAATGGGCTTCATAACGGAAGTCATATGGCCATTGTTCCACAGAGGTCAACTGCACGATTATGATATACCATCAATAACAATTGACTTTGGTAGAGATGGCATTCATACAATTAAGCCAATTTCAAAGCAGTTCCCTGCAAACTATAGCTATGGAACTGTCGAAAGACGAATGCTACCATTGATATTGTCTTGGGCTTCTACTGTACACAAAATGCAGGGCTCTACAGTAGATTATGCAGTAATTGACCTTGGTTCTGATCTGTTCGCGCAAGGACAAGCTTATGTGGCATTAAGTAGAATAAGATCTCTAGATGTTGTCTTAATTGAAGACTTGAACTGTGAGAAGTTAACAGGCCAGAAGCCTTGTAATGAGAAAGCCTTGAAAGAAATGGAAAGACTCAGATCCATAGCAGAAGACTAAAAAAATGACTATATAATAACTTGACAACTAATACCTTTAACCGATATGATATAGTACTCTCGGATCGCACTCTAAAAGGTAAGGTCAAAAGATAGATTAGATAATCTATCTTTTACCACTATCACATTTCAGTTAATGACGATGAAGTTTAACTAATTAAATTGAAATGATAAGGTCGAAAAATCAATTAAAAAAATTTGAGACTAAAAAGTAGAAAATAAAATACTTTAAAAAAATCTTTTTTTAAAAAGGACACGCTTTTATTTACATATAGAAAGTGCACTAAAAAGAAGAAAATAAACGTTTTCTATGATAACAGGTGAAATCCGTGAACCTATCCACTGCACATAAAAGCGTGGGGCGCTCTTCACAACTCTCTATCATGTGCAAGGCTGCGAAACATAGATACACATTTTTATGAGTATGAATATTAATAAACATTAAAAGTTTCACAACTTTGATCATATACATGCTACTATCATATTAATTAGAAATACTTATCTATATGCAAAAGAATAATTGCAAACAGAAATGAGTTGTGTAAATCTGAGAGATCTCAAAATTTCAGCGCCCCACGCTTGTATGTGCAGTGGATAGGTTCACGGATTTCACCTGTTATCATAGAAAACGTTTATTTTAATGTAGACCTTCACTAAATAAATAATAAATACTTAAATTTAAAAGACAATAAAAGTGATTTGAAACATTCTTATTTTCAAATAGAAAATAAGGTGTTTTTTTTTGGGGGGGGGGTCAAAGCTTTGTGACGTATTTTTAGAGGGGGGTCAAACTTTTTGTGACGACGCGTGACGAGGGGGTTAAAAAATCGGTCAAAATCAGGTGACGTGCTTTATGGCCACGTTAATTCCGTGTCTCCCAAATTTTGTGACAAAACAGAGCGAATTCGTTCTGCTATGCAAGAAATAAGGAAGCAAGACCTTTTAGTTTAGGTATGTACTTCTAAATAAATAATAATATTGCTATTAATACGAGAGAAAAAGTATGTAATTAACAAAAAATACAAATTATAAATAAATTGGAGAAAAGAAATATTCTCATTATTTTCTTAAATCTTAATATAATTTTAATCGATCAAATTAATTTTAATCCAATAAAATTTTAATCATTAATCGATTAATTAATCATTATTTTCCTTAGCCCCTATATATATATATATATATATATTGTTTAAGGAAAGTGAAAGATGTTAAATATTTAAACAAAGTTAAGTTCACATGTACGTGTAAAATTATCCACCAAACAGGTTCTTAGAAAGGTTTTGCGGATATTTGAAGCACTCATTGGCACAATAACGCCTGTTTTCACTAAACTAAAAATAATTAATTGAAAAAAGGAGGGGGGGGCAGATAAAACACAAGCCACCATCTAGAGGCTTTTCGATCTATTTCAAGTTGAACGAATTGCAAACTGCACTCGATAATTAATTGCAAGCCTTTGAAACCACCAGTTCTTGATACAATGAAATGCTGAATCATCTGGACAAGACAGGCAAGATAAAGCTGCTTCACTTTATCAATAGAAATTTGACTACAACCACACTCTGGAAAATGCAGAAGAAAGCCACAATCATCACAATCATCACAATCATCACAATCATCACAATCATCACAATCATCACAATCATCACAATCAATAATCACAAACATCACAATCAATCATCACAATCAATCATCACAATCATCACAATCATCACAATCAATCATCACAATCATCACAATTAATCATCACAATCATCGCAATCATCACAATCATCACAATCATCACAATCATCTCAATCATCACAATCATCACAATTCCTAAAGAAAGAAAATAAGGCAAACATCCCGCCATCTACCGTTACATTTACCTAACGTCGTGTCTGTGATAGTTGGTTAAGTGTATGGTGAACGCTGGACTCTACTGATTCCTACAATGAAGCAAGAACATTCTTGTTACTCAATGTAGCTGACACAATTAAATCAACAGTTTTTTAGCATATTAAAAGCTAGAAAAGCTATTTTCGATATTTTAAATATTAGCATAACACTTAGTAAGTCTACTGATTTTTTAAAAAATTAAAAAAATTAATGTATTTTTGTTAAATTCATAACATAAATATATTGTATTTCAAATGTAGAGCTTTATTGATACAAATGTAAACATAAGATGGTAAAGGCATTAAAATGTACATTCAAGTTAAACGTTTAAAAATATTTCGTCTTTTTATTGAATTATAATATATATTATAATTCATAAATGATATGTTTAACATGTATAAAATAATATCCTATTGGATGGATGCAAATAAGGTTATTTAAAATGTAGAATATTGTGTAAAAAGCACGAAACAAGATCCCAAGAACACTATAATAATCCCAAGATCCCAAGAACACTATACTAATCCCAAGATCCCAAGAATACTATAACAATCCTTGAAATGTTGAAATGAACAAACAGGAGGGTGGGTGAAGATTAACTCACAAATCATCGTGTTAACAAAAACAATAAACAATAGATGACATTTATTGTCTAGCTTCAAAACTCGGTGAGAATTTATCAAAATTTATAATTTAAAATACCATTAGCTTAAACTGAAAAACACAGGAGAAGGCCATTACAATTCTAGCTTTATCTTAATGTTTTGTAAACTATGACATAAGATCAAAGTCTCATTCACTTGCGATGTCATTGTGCCATGTCATACAATTTCAGTCTCTCACTTTTCTATATATAGTCAGTCTTTCCCTGTTAAAATCTAAATACCCCCACCCCCCTTCATCACTAGCCATAATCGTCTCATATAAATATTTTTTAAAACAAAAAAAACAACAAAAAAAACAAGAGGAAATCATAAACCTATAACTTTTCAACAGTGATAAAAAATTAGCTTTAATATACATAAGAAATCAAGTTCAATAGAAACCACAGACATGACAATGGTTTTAGTATTAAGTAATGCCAAAAATATTTATCAATTTTTAGTATTGCTTCAAAATGTCAATGTAATATGATGCTTGTAGGACGAGTATTTCCTAAGAATGAGAACATATGAATGTTGTTTTTACAACTCTGTTGATGATTGTAGGACGAGGATTTCCTAAGAATGAGAACATGTGAATGTTGTTTTTAAAACTTTGTTGATGATTGTAGGACGAGGATTTCCTAAGAATGAGAACATATGAATGTTGCTTATAAAACTTTATTGATGATTGTAGGACGAGTATTTCCTAAGAATGAGAACATGTGAATGTTGTTTTTAAAACTTTGTTGATGATTGTAGGACGAGGATTTCCTAAGAATGAGAACATGTGAATATTGTTTATAAAACTTTGTTGACTTGGGGTTCACCCGTTGGTTTCAACTTTCTTTTTACATGGAAAATAAAAGTCATCAAAATAGAAATAACATAATACTACAATTTTAAAAAATAAATAAATAAACTAATAATATATAGATGAAGAATCAACACACTGTTATAACTATTTTTTAATTTATTCTTTAGTATGTTTATTTTATTGACATAAAATTGAATAAAATAAAACAATAAAATCAAAGATAACTTATTTATTTAAAGCAATATAACATTTCAATAAGTAAAGAGGAATACTTTCTTATCAACAATATATTACTACGCCTTTTTTTAGTAGGTTAAGAACAAGAAAAATAAACTCGCTTTGTTATAAATAAACAGTACCGCTATCTTATCTTATCTGTTTACAGACGCTCCTTCTATACAGAAGATTATTGCGTCCTACGCTTATCTATGGTTTGTGTTTAGTCCTGCATTTTTATTAGAGATTTAAATGTTGATAAAGTGTTGGTTTTCCTGGATTCTTCAGGCAACCCATTCCACGCCCGAATTCCGGACGGGAAGAAGGAAAACTTGTATGTGTTTGTTCTTGCATACGGAATAAGAAAGGTGTTTTTATCCTTATGTCTATCTGAGGGTTGTATTAAGTTATCTTTGTGTTGTTTTTCTAAATTAGAATTAATTGCTTTATGTATGATTACTACTTTGCTCTTGGTTCTTCTATTCTCTAGTGTTTCAAGGTTTAATGATTTAACTAATGGTGTTACTCTTGTCAGTTTCGCTAGGGTTTAAAAATGTAACAGTTGTTATGTTTATAGCTAGCAGTATTAAATTTTATGTTTATAATTATCAGTATTAAATGTTATGTTTATAGTTAGCAGTATTAAATGTTATGTTTATATTTATCAGTATTAAATGTTATGTTTATAGTTATCATTATTAAATGTTATGTTTATAGTTATCAGTATTAAATGTTATGTTTATAGTTATCAGTATTAAATGTTATATTTATAGTTATCATTATTAAATGTTATGTTTATAGTTATCAGTATTAAATGTTATGTTTATAGTTATCAGTATTAAATGTTATGTTTATAGTTAGAAGCATTAAATGTTATGTTTATAGTTAGCAATATCAAATGTTATGTTTATAAATAGCAGTATTAAATGTTATGTTTGCATAGTATATTTCAAAGTCTCATGGCCATTGTCCAATTTTTATTTCTCGCTGGGCTATTTCGTAGTTCAGTTGATAAATACATCAGGCACAAAAGGGAAACTTTCTGGGTCTTGTCGATTTGCTGGCAAAATTTGTTCCGGTTTTGCAGGAAAATATATGAAGCATACAAATTGATGAAATTCATGATCACTACTTTAGGAAAGTGCATTCAGAACGAACTCAGTTCGTTGATGGGAAATAATGTAAGGAAAATTTTGTAGGAAGAGTAAAATCAGCTAAATACTTTTCAGTTCTACTTGATTGCACACCGTGTAAATGTCACCAAGAACAGATGTCACTGACAATGCGCTATGTAAGCCAAGGAGGTGGATATTCTGAAGTAACTCATGAGCACTTGATGCGTTTTCTAGAAGTGGAAGAAAGTACTGGGCTACAACTGCTTGATGTCTTACTATTAGAACTGAGAAAATTTGGCTGAGATGTTTTTGATATCCGCGGTCAAGGATACGACAACGGTGCGAACATGATCGGCGTAAGTGAGGCGTACAAGTTCGTCTTTTACAATTAAATACCAGAGCATTTTTTACCCTTTGTACCCTTCACAGCTACATCGTGCTGCCATGTTATATGGTAAAAACTCGTCCTGATGCAATGACGTTTTTTGGTAAAATTTAACGAATCTATATTTCATTTTCGGCTTCAACAAAGCAATGGGTTTTATTTTCCAACTATGTTTGAAATATTTCTGTGAAGCCAATTTGTGGAACACAATTGGAAAGCCATATGGAAAGCGTAAAGGTAGTGCGATATCAAGCTGGAGAAATCGATGATGCACTTTTCGAAGTACCATAACAAATTAGTGATCCAAAAGCTTGAAGTGAATCAGCGTCTTTGTGCAAACAAACTTTAGAACTTCAATTTCATTGTTTCAAATTCTTTTTTGTACGACATATTGTTCCAATTTAATTACATCAGCAAATAATTACAAAATATTTATGTTGGTCTAGTAATTGAAGTTGAGAGCATGGAACATACTTTCAAATTGGTGGAAATCTTACTGAAATCGCGGTTTTGAAACAGCAATAGCATTTGCAAAAGAAATTGCCACAGACATAGAAGTTGAACCCATTTGAACCCAGTTGAAAAAGAAATAAAAACAATTTACATATGAAGAAAAAGATGGATTTGTAGATGCACAAGAAAAATTAGCACAGCTTTTTTAACCAGGCGGTTGATATGCAATAATGTCAATTGAAATGTCATTTGAACAAATATTAAGGCATCATGACTCGTTTTGGATTTCTTTATAAATTTCATCAATTACAAAAGAATGATCTAATGAATTGCTGTATGAATCTTGAGAAAAGCTCACTGCCTGCGAAAGTAAGGATCTTGATGGTTTCATGCTTTCTGAAGAGTTGCAATCACTGAGTTCCATAATTCCCGCAGTAACCTACAACGATCCTGTTAATATTTTGCAGTTTCTTTCAGTAAAAAAGCATTATAGTGACTTTCCTAACAAACACATTGCAATTCGAACACTTCCAACTATTCCTGTCGCTTTGGCTTCCGAAAAAAGAAGCTTTTCGAAACTAAAACTTATAAAAAAATTTATGGGAGAAACTATGATTCAAGATCGGCTCAGTAACTTAGCTATTTTGAAAAATGAGACTTATGTTGCTAAGGATCTTGACAATATTGAACTTACCGGTATTTCAGATCTTGCAGCCGTGAAAGCTCACAAAATGTGCCTGTAAGTTGTAAAAACAAGGTGGATGTAGAAGATACAACCAAACCAACCCTAATGTACATAGTTTAATTTTTTAATGGTATAATAATATATATAAACTGTCTAATTAGCATACCAAAACACAAAAAAATTAATTATTTTAATATGTTTTGAATTCTAGGATCTTCAATTAAAAATAAAACTGTAATCATTGATGAGCCAATGCTGTAATAGGGAGAAAATTTAAGTAATTATTATTTTATATTTCAAATAATTTGATATATGTAGAAATGCAAATGTTTGCATGTGTCTCGCTCTTCATCTCCGGCCTTGGGCTCGGGTCCCCGCATATCGTATGCTTCCCTGGGCCCCGCATACTCTAGAGCAGTGGTCCCCAACCTTTTTAACGCCGCGGACCACTAAAAGTTTGATCATTTTACCGCGGCCCACTAACCTTGGGCGGGAGATTATGTGTTGCGGCTGCGTTGATTGTTTATATTTTAGATTGTTTTGATTTTATAGTTTTAATTTAATTGTACTTAAAAATGCCTTCAAAATAAAATACATTTACACAAAAAGTGAATTAAACATTATTTAATATTTTAATTTACTAGAATGTTAAATCAATGAGTTCTTGGGTCTTTTGTGGTTGGGATGTAGCGCTCAAACTCTTATAAAAGCAAGACAGGTGATCGTGCACCATCTGTGACAAAGACTGTTCAGGCTCAGTCTCGCCTAGAATCCCCGCTAATGTTTGAAACATATCCAAAATGCCTTTGTTCACTCGCCGTTCCCACAACTCCAGTTTGGCTTTAAATGTAGCTACTTTGTCAGCCAACATGAAAACAGTTGTCATTTTCCCCTGAAGAGACATATTGAGTTCATTGAGCTGGCTGAATATGTCACACAGGTAAGCAAGTTTTGCGACCCATACCTTGTCACTGAAATGTTCTGTCAGCGGGGACTTCTTTTCTGAGAGAAATCTTTGCAATAGGTCTCGTATTTCAAATACTCTGTTTAGCGATTTTCCTCTGGACAACCATGTTATTTCTGTGTACAAAAGGAGGCAACTGTGCTCTGCGTCCATCTCCTCAAAAAGCTGCTCAAACAGGCGTGAGTTAAGGGCGTTTGCCTTGATGTGGTTAATAATTTTAACGACATCAATCAATACACTGTTAAATTCTAGTAACATTTTTTGGCTTGACAACATTTCCCTGTTCATGATGAAATGCGTAGATTTACACTCAGGTGCAACCTGCTTAACCCTAGCTGTTTAACCAGACATTCGCTAGGTCATGGCAGCAGGTCCATCTGTGCAGATGCCGACACAAAAGGATCATTTTAGGAGGTCTGACATAGAACCATCCAATGACTTGAACTTGAACAGTTCAGCTCCCGTGGTGTCGGTTGACAAAGATAGAGCACATAACAAATCCTCATGTATAATCCTCATGATAAATATATCTCACATAAACAAATTAATATTGCCTTGTTGTCGATGTCTGTTGATTCGTCAACCTGGAGTTGGTACCACGGTGATGAATTTAATCCTCTCCAACAATTGTATCTCAATATCTTCGGCTATTTCCTCAATGCGCCTAGTTACAGTGGTAGCACATGTGCTATCTTTTTAACAGCCGCCTCTCCTGGAAGTTCATGGCAAATGTCTTTAGCTTTAGCTTGCCAACATGGGCGACCCATCAAAATCGCGCACAACAAATGAGCGCCTACATAAAAGCGCCGTGATAAGAACGCGACATAAGAGCGCCAACACAGACGTGGTTCCGCAAAACGGGTAACACGCTTTTCCATCATGTGAATGGAAAGACGCTAAATCCTAAGAGAAATACACAACAGTAAAAAAAAACAAATGCTAATAATTTAATTTTCCTTTGCTCGCGGACCACCAGACAGGTTGGGGACCACTGCTCTAGAGCCTGTCATGACTGAAATACATTAAGACTCGCTTGTGAAGCTCATTGTCTTCTACACACCATGAAGCTTTTATGCTTATGTCACCAGAAACCGATGTTTTAATTGAACTAAATAATGACACAATTATAAATCTTGTAGCCGAAATGGCACCCAAATTAAAGAAGATGCTTATATTATAAACACCATCACAGTGAGTCCGAATAAATTTATTTATAGCTTGTATTGACGCATTCTTGATATTTTATTTATAAATATAAATTATAAATGCGATTTATCGTTTTTTTAAATTGTATATTGTAATTTGTAAAGTTACCCACGACTTTTGAGGCATCGGCCCTCAGGTTTGGATAGAAAAAATGCACAAGGAAAATAAAAGCTAGGAAGATAGGGCCACTTTTTGTTTTTTTTCCCCGGGCCGCTTGAACTTCCCAGTCCACCCCTGCTATCAATATCCATAATATGCTTTGTATATCCCGTGTGTCCGTAACACTACTAATTTTATAAAGAAGCGCCCCGCTAAAAAGAAAAAAAAGCCTTAAAAAATAAATTAATGAACCAAATATAACTCTTTTCGAACGTCCGCATAAAATTTTTCAAAATGAAAATACATAAACAAAATAGAAATAAATAAAATAATTAAAACTCTGTATTACATTATTTTTTAAATTTCTGATGTGTATTTTTTCAAAATTAATACATTTTAGTTGAAATATATTTATTTTGAATTTTATATTTCTGAATATAAATTTAAAAATATAAACGTTCACAATGTTAAGATTGTTTTCACGTTTAAAATTAGTTTCTAAGTGAACTAACAAGTATAAAATATATAATACTTCTATTTATTTAATTTAAAATTAATTTCTTTTTTAGATGGTATGAAAATTAAATATGTGAATCTCAATAAGACAAATTTAAAAATTAAGCGATATTTAAATTTCCTTTTGTGTAGCTAATATTATTTATTTTAATATTTGTTTTAGTGTATATAAAAATATAGAAAATATTTATGAAAGTATTTTTAATGAGTTAAAACAGATTGGCACCCTATTACATATATTGCATAATCTTCCGTCACAAATATGGAGCGGCATGTCACTTAACTTCGGTCCCTAATTTTAGGGATATTAATTCTTTAAAATTTAAGGATCCCACAAGAAATTCCCTTATAAATTTATTGGATCTGTCATCATTAAAATGGATGATGTCATAGATAATTGGTCTTTAACAATTATGAATGTGGTTTCAAACGTTAATTTATTCCCAGGCTAGTAATGCCGGGTATGGGGCTAGTAAATACTCGCAAAATCCTCCCAAAGTATCCTGATGGATGGCATTTCAAAATATCCTCTGGTGTCCAAAGTCTGGTGAATTATGTTTGAACTGATCGGAGAAGGGGTGAAGTTGGGCGGTTGGCGCCTTAAAACCAGCAGCTTCTGTCAGATGGGGCTCGTAAACCTTGATTGGTAGCTCATCTAGGAGAGGGTAACTCTTATCTCAAACCTCTGCTGTCTGGCAGGCACAAGTGTTTATGAAAAGATTAAGGGAGTAAACCCTAACAGAAAATCAGGCTATGAAGTCAATTAGGAAGTCTCATAGCGAATGCGCTCTTCTGTCAAGCGACTCCTTCGAGGTAGATGGCTCTTTCTTGTATCCCCTTAGCTGTTCTCATCGAATCACCATCTGGGTGGAGAGAGAGGGCCTGCTGCCTGGGCAACAGCTGGCCTTATTAAAAGCATCGTCAAGGCCATAGTGCCTTCATTTGTGTTCTCTTTTGCGAGGTTAAATGAACATTTGAAAATACACCAACCATTGAGGACGGAATGACGCAAAAGATAGATATTGATATAAGCCTAATTAAAATAATACTAATGCTTCATAGCATAAATTTCTATGCATTTGTGTCATTTTTTTCAAAATTCAAATTTTTGGTTGCAAATTGTTTTATGGACTACATTATAAAAAAAACTAAATTGACAATTCAATTTTTAACTTGTTTATGATATAAATCATAAAGACTATAATCATAAAAATAACATTAACATTGCCAACATGAAACTGTTTTTATGTGAGATGATCATCTGGAAATTCTCTAAGGTAGACTTTATGGCAACAAAATATTTACTACATACAAGAATTTGTTTAAATTTCATGTTGACAAAGCATGCAACAAATGTTGGCAGCTAGGTCACGACAACCTTATACTGAGATTCTAAAACAAATGTTGGCAGCTAGGTCACGACGACCCTTATACTGAGATTGTGTGTCGAGGCTGAGTTCACAGAAGACGGGTTCGATAATAAGCTGCAAAACATAAAGCCATATATTTTAAATAAGAATAGATAGAATTTATCAACTATAGATTTTGATTTTAAAGTAAGTGTATGTGAAATATTTAACATTCAAATCTTTCAAAATAAACTCTTACTAAATTTATATGACCTAAGCAAATATTTTTTTTAATTGCCACTACAACACTTAATTTAAAAGTCCAGCACTGGACTTACAATTAACCAGTGACTATTATCGTCTTTTGTTCATGCCCTCAGGCCTTCAATGTAAAAATTGAATTACTAATGAAGGTTCTCAACTCTAACTTTAAATTCAACTGGGAGCACGTGGAGACTCTGTATAATCTTGAAATAACAAACCGACGGTATCCCATCATTAAGGAAGGGGCGAAGGTGGAGCACAACGACCATCTACACCAGTGCTTCTCAAACTTTTAGTGCGGCGGACCGGCAGGAATTTGTTCTATTGCAACAGGGACCGGTGAACTATTTTTCCCTGTACTGACGTGGTATCAAAATATCCATTCTTGGTAACGTCTGCGGACCGGCATCGGAAGGCCAACGGACCAGCACCGGTCCGCGGACCACCACTTTGAGAAGCACTGGTCTACACAGCGTCAAAATGATGAACCTAATATAAGACTTGTTAAATAGATCCACAACTTTATATTCTAATAAAAGACTTGTTAAATAGATCCACAACTTTATATTAGTGAACGTGGATATCTTTAAACATCACAACATATGTGTTGCATGTTCCAGGTAGGAGAGTCCAATGATTTCATTTTTAAGCTTGTAGCAGTGGTATACCATGTGCAAGCTTAACAAAACACGGCGACATCAATGATATCATCTCCATATTAGAGTTATGACCTTGGCCACATCAATGACATCAGCTCCATCTAAGAGTTATTAATAATGAGAAAATATTGACCAGAGAAAATAGGGTACCTTGACATAAATTTGAACAGTGTCAAATCAACATTAAACATTTTTATTTAATCAAATATTAAATTAATGGCATATCATATTACATCTTTATAAAAGATTACGTGTTAACTGTATCTGTATAATCACATAGAAATAGTTGTTTCTGAGAGACCATTCATTGGATTTATTAAAAAATGTTTTTTTTTACCATGTTAACGTAAGTGATAGAATAACCCTTTCAGATATAGGGGATAAATATTTAATTAAATTTTGACTGGAAACGGGTGCATGAAATAGTATAACTTATGCAACACTTATCATTTATTTATAATTTAAAGCATAAACATGAATTGAATAAGTTATACTTACTCAATGGTCAGTCAAAAGCTTTGCTTTTATTAATTAACTCTATCGTCGACTGAAGACATTTCCTGTCATTGATGAGCTGTCAATGAAATCCCCCCCACGCAAAAAAATAATAAATAAATAAATAAATAAAAATAAAAATAATAAAATATTTAAACAAATAGATAAAATTTATAAAAAATGTGAAAACAAAATACAGAGGAAAAGAGAAGTATAATAGCTTACCAACACGGGGGGGCTCATAAAAGGCGTGCATAATAAAGGAGCTCAAACATTTATTGTATTTGTAGGTGGTTGTTCTGATCTGCGATGATGTGTAATTGATGTTCTTTTGACTTTGACGAAGAGCCACAAAAACGGCTCACACGTTTTTGCATCTTGCCCATGGAAAGACTCCACAATCCCGAGAGAAATACATCTACATCACTCTTACTTTATTGTTCTAAGATCCTCTACATCACTCTTACTTTATTGTTCTAAGACCCTCTACAACACTCTTACTTTATTGTTCTAAGATCATCTACATCACTCTTACTTTATTGTTCTAAGATCCTCTACATCACTCTTACTTTATTGTTCTAAGACCCTCTACATCACTCTTACTTTATTGTTCTAAGACCCTCTACAACACTCTTACTTTATTGTTCTAAGATCATCTACATCACTCTTACTTTATTGTTCTTAAATCACCTACAGCACTCTTACTTTATTGTTCTAAGATCCTCTACATCACTCTTACTTTATTGTTCTAAGACCCTCTACAACACTCTTACTTTATTGTTCTAAGATCATCTACATCACTCTTACTTTGTGTTCTAAGACCCTCTAAAACACTCTTACTTTATTGTTCTAAGATCTTCTACAGCACTCTTACTTTTTTGTTCTACATCTTCTACAGCACTCTTACTTTATTGTTCTACATCTTCTACAGCACTCTTACTTTATTGTTCTACATCTTCTACAGCACTCTTAAGCAAATCTATATATTAAAAAAAAACATTATTAATTATATCTTAATATTTTAGTTTTTAGTTGTGTGACCAAATATATATCTCTATCTCTATATTCTCTATATATATAAGACGCATTTGTTGTCTGTCCGTCGTCTGTCTGTTCCCTTATAACTCAAGATCCAGACAACCAAATAACGTGAAATTTGGTACACGTACACAAAATTATACCGGAAAGGTTATTAAACAGGTTTCGTTCCATATATATAAGATACTGGGGGCTGGGGGCCCAAAATGTAGTTTTTCCCTATATGAGCTATATAAAATAAAAAATTATTGAAAATTAAGACGTAAAAATATTAAACATTTTGGTGTCGAGATTAACAAGATGGCGTTTATTGCCATAAAATAATGTGATGTGACGTCATAGTTTGAGTTCATATTAATTTGTAAATAGGAAACAAAGTGAAAAGAGCAGTTATTATTTTAATTGTTAATATACCGCTGTGGGTGTGCGTTTAAGTATTTGTGTGCACATGTGTGAATCAGTGAGTGTGTGTGTTTTTGTTGTGAACTAAATGTTATGAAATGGTTTATTTTCATGTCTGTTAATGTTGCGCCTCTAACAAGATTACGTATATATTTTTATAAAATTTGTTTGCAAATTACATATTTTTTTACTTTACACTGTTTCTTTTTTGTATATTCTATATGTATTTTATCCAGTCGTCCGATCAAGCTTTTTCCTTTTATCGGCGAGGGTAGGAGTCAATAATATCGTCCATCCCTGGGTGGCATAAACACTGTAGCTAAGCAACTGTGTTTATACTTTTTGCATAACATAAACGAAACCAGCAGGGCACATTTTAAGCTCAAACATTGCGTTTCGAAATGTTTCTTTAAAACAAATAAACCCCATACAACAGAAAAATGAATTATATAAATTATCACTTACTGGGGGCGGGGCCAAAATGTATTTTTTTTCCGTATATTTAAAACTGACTCAAAACTAATTCTCCAACCTCCCGTGAGGGTAGAAGCATGAAACTTTTGTGAACTTGCCAAATACACTATTATGACGATAATTGGTGAAAAATAATGTAAACATTTCCACTCATGGGTGGCCGGGTGCCCCAAAACCGGTTTTTTCCTTTTATGGGCTATATAAAACTGAATCAACACCAATTCCTCATATTCCCGAGTAGGTAGAAGCATGAAAATTTGGAAAGTCGTTGAGTACCCTCCCGCAATGGTAACAGTCGAAAAAAGTATAAAGTTATCACTAACTGGGTAGGGGGGTGGGCGGGGGCCCAAACGTAGTTTTTTTCTTAAATGAGCTATATAAATCAGGCTCATCATTAAATCTCCTATTTCCTGTGTAGGTAGAAGCATGAAACTTTGTGAAGTTGTTATATACCCTCCCAAAATGGTAACTGGCGAAACATTAATAAAAATTATCACTCACTGGGTGGTCAGAGGTCTGAATGTAGTTTTTTTTCATATATCAAACTGACTCATCAATAATTCTCCAAATTACCATGTAAGTAGAAGAATGAAACTTTTGGAAGATTTTGAGTACCCTCGCGCGATGGTAACATGCGAAAAAAATATATAAAATTATTACTCACTAGGGGGCCTTGGGCCAAAATGTAGGTATTTTCCTAATATGAGCTATATAAAACAGACTAATCATTAAATATCCAACTTCCCGTGTAAATAGTAGCATGAAACTTTGGGAAGTTGTTGAGTACTCTCCCGCAATGATAACATACGAAAAAAAAATATATAAAATCCAGGCAGATCAGGTCCGCCACAGAGTTCCCAGAGCAGCTGAAACAGCTGAGCAAAGAAACTCCAGGCATGTGCTGTTCCAGTGGTAAAGTCAAACTGCCCCCAATTCTAAAGCCACCAGAACCATTGTGCATTCTGTTGAATGGTGAAACTGCACAATCAAAGGACTTTGTGAAACTTATTAGACTATTCAATAATATGTTTGCCGTGACTTCCTTCAAGTCTAATGTTGTCGTGAATAACGGGTGGACACCAACATTCAAGGTCCAAGGCCAAGTGTACCACCATGCTGGACCTCTTCATCCAGTCAATGCTGTAGACAGCAAATATCTCCAGATTTACTTCTTGGGAGAAGATGAGCAAGTGCAAAGACGACTGGATTTGCTTGACAGTCCTGTTGACAGAAACATTGTCCTCAAACTGCAAAGAATGCTGCATCAGCATAACAGCTATGTGAGGTCATTTAAAATGGCTGCTGAGATTATGGATAACACTCAAGTGGACTACAAAATCAAAATTTCCGGCAAAGCACCATTAAAGGAACACAAAGGCAGATTCAATGCACCATCTGTTAGTGAAGTGGCATCATGATTGCTGGAGAGCTAGGTGATCGTAGAGACATTGTGCTGCATTCAAGAAGTTGCTCACAAATGCCACTTCAAAGGATTCAAGACACTCACAGGTCATATGATCCAATTCAGTATCCTCTGCTATTTGTTAGAGGAGAAGATGGCTATGATTTGAACATAAAAGATGTAAACAAGGCCACAAGCAATGACTACTATGCATATCGCATGATGCAAAGAGTCAACGAATTTAATACACTCCTCAGATGCCCGCGCCTTTTCCAGCAATACATAGTGGATATGTATGCTAAGGTTGAGAATGAGAGATTGCGTTTCATCAGACTCAACCAAACAAAACTTAGAGCTGAGGACTATGGTGTACTATTAGAGGCAGTAAGGAATGACAACAATGTGACTTCTGAAAATCTTGGCAAATTAGTGGTGCTGCCTTCATCCTTCAGTGGAGGGCCCCGTTACATGCATGAATATGCACAGGATGGAATGACCTATGTACGTCATAGAAACACAAGCATCAAGTAGATTTGCAATTATGTTACCAAGGGAAGTGATGCAGCCATGTTTACTGTTGCAAATGAAATGCCGAACAGGCTTGATGGGGTTACCAATTAATTATCAACAAGGACGATACATTAGTAGCAGTGAGGCAGTGTGGCGCCTGCTTAACTTTCCCATCCATCAAAGGTATCCAACAGTTGTTCACTTGGCAGTACATCTTGAAGGAGGCCAAGGAGTATACTATAAACCAGGACAGCCAACAGCACATTTGACAGACACTCCAACAAAGACTACATTAACAGCGTTTTTTGATCTCTGCAAAACAGATCCTCTTGCAAAAACATTGCTGTATTCTGAAGTGCCTAGACATTTTCGCTGGGATGCCAGTCAAAAGGTCTGGCAAATCCGAAAAAAGGTATACCTCTTGCAGACTTCCCGAGATATGTGACAGACAATGCCTTGGGAAGAGTGTACACTGTGCATCCTCACAACAGAGAAGCATTTCACATGCGCCTCCTGCTGCACCATATTCGGGGACCTATTTCATTTGAAGATCTCAAAACTGTTATTGTGAAAGATGAGGATGGTGACATCCTTGAAATTAAGCCATGCAGCACATACACTGTTAAATGTACCATTTTATAGCATGCAAGTAAACAGTTAGTTGTGTACGCTTCTACAGAAAACCTTATTTTAAACCCGGGCGAAGCCGGGTACTTGCCCCTAGTATATATATATATATCTCTATATATATAAGACGCATTTGTTGTCGTCTGTCTGTTCCCTAATAACTCAAGATCCAGACAACCAAATAACGTGAAATTTGGTACACGTACACAAAATTATACCGGAAGGGTTATTAAACAGGTTTCGTTCCTTATATATAAGATACTGGGGGCCGGGGGCCCAAAATGTAGTTTTTCCCTTATATGAGCTATATAAAATAAAAATTATTGAAAATTAAGACGTAAAATAATGACGCAAAATAATAAACATTTTGGTGTCAAGATTAACAAGAAGGCAACTATCGCCATAAAATAATTGTTTTGCTATTGTTGTTGATTTGTTGTTGTTGCTTTTGTTCTTGCTTTTGTTGTTGTAGTTGTTGTTTTGTTGTTTTTGCTTTGTTGTTGTTGCTGTTGTTTTGTTGTTGTTTTGTTATTGATGTTTTTGTTGTTGTTTTGTTTTTGTTGTTTTTGCTGTTGTTTTGTTTTTGTGGTTGTTTTTGTTGTTGTTGCTGTTGTTGTTTCTGTTGTTGTTGCTTTTGCTGTTGTTGCTTTTGTGTTGTTTTTGCTGTTGTTGTTGTTGTCCACATCCCTTGCCCTGCGACGACAATGCCCTTCATGTTGTTGTTGCTTTGTTGTTGTTGCTGTTGTAGTTGTTGTTTTGTTGTTTTTGCTTTGTTGTTGTTGCTGTTGTTGTTGTAGTTGTTTTGTTGTTGTTTTGTTGTTAATTTTGTTGTTTTTGTTGTTGTTTTGTTTTTGTTGTTTTGTTGCTGTTGCTGTTTCTGTTGTTGTTTTTGTCGTTGTTGCTGTTGTTGTTGCTGTTGTTGTTGTAGTTGTTGTTTTGTTGTTGTTGCTTTGTTGTTGTTGCTTTGTTGTTGTTGCTGTTGTTGTTGTAGTTGTTGTTTGTTGTTGTTTTGTTTTTGTTGTTTGATTTTGTTGTTTTGTTGCTGTTGTTGTTTTTGTTGTTGTTGCTGTTGTTGTTAAACCCGGGCATAGCCGGGTACTTGCCCCTAGTCTCTATACATATAAGACGCATTTGTTGTCTGTCTGTCTGTCTGTTCCCTAATAACTCAAGATCCAGACAACCAAATAACGTGAAATTTGGTACACGTACACAAAATTATACCGGAAAGGTTATTAAACAGGTTTCGTTCCATATATATAAGATACTGGGGGCTGGGGGCCCAAAATGTAGTTTTTCCCTATATGAGCTATATAAAATAAAAATTATTGAAAATTAAGACGTAAAATAATAAACATTTTGGTGTCGAGATTAACAAGATGGCGTTTATTGCCATAAAATAATGTGATGTGACGTCATAGTTTGAGTTCATATTAATTTGTAAATAGGAAACAAAGTGAAAAGAGCAGTGCTTATTTTAATTTCTGTTTTTAATTGTTAATATACCGCTGTGGGTGTGCGTTTAAGTATTTGTGTGCACATGTTTGAATCAGTGAGTGTGTGTGTTTTTTGTTGTGTGCGTTTAAGTATTTGTGTGCACATGTGTGAATCAGTAAGTGTGTGTGTTTTTTGTTGTGAACTAAATGTTATGAAACGGTTTATGTTTATGTCTGTTAATGTTGCGCCTTTAACAAGATTACGTATATATTTTTTTATAAAATTTGTTTGCAAATTACATCTTTTTAAATCCTTTATATTAACTCGTGGTGTCTGCGGCCGACCGACCGACCTTGCTTGCTTGCTTGCTTGCTTGCTTGTCGCCAAAACTTTTGATCGATTTTTAACCCACTTGCTCGCAAGATAGCGAGCTGAAATTTTGCAGGCAGTTTCGTACCGATGATAAAAACAATGTATCAAAATTTCAGATCGATCGCATGTACCGTAATTAAATTATTGATTTTTTAGATTATTTTTTTTAATCCTATGTATCATGCTATTTTTTGAGATAGAGCGTCGCGGTGCGTATTATATTGAACAACCTTTCTGTCGCGCAATAAGGTGCGTATTTTATTGACAGCTCTTTTTATAAACATATTCCTGATCGGTGCGTATTATATTAAACATGTTTTACGACACAACTTCAATTTTGTATTTCTGGATGGTCTGGCGCTGCGTATTATAATGAACATTCTTTTAGTTACTTCTCGTACATAAAGGATTTATAGTCAAAAACTTGTTTTTTTACGGGTTTTTCTTATTAAATCCTTTATATTAACTCGTGGTGTCTGCGGCCGACCTTGTCGCCAAAACTTTTGATCGATTTTTAACCCACTTGCTCGCAAGATAGCGAGCTGAAATTTTGCAGGCAGTTTTGTACCGATGATAAAAACAATGTATCAAAATTTCAGAACGATCGCATGTACCGTAATTAAAATATTGATTTTTTAGATTTTTTTATTTATTCCTATGTATCATGCTATTTTTTGAGATAGAGCGTCGCGGTGCGTATTATATTGAACAACCTTTCTGTCGCGCAATAAGGTGCGTATTTTATTGACAGCTCTTTTTATAAACATATTCCTGATCGGTGCGTATTATATTAAACATGTTTTACGACACAAGTGCAATTTTGTATTTCTGGATGGTCTGGCGCTGCGTATTATAATGAACATTCTTTTAATTACTTCTCGTACATAAAGGATTTATAGTCAAAAACTTGGTTTTTTACGGGTTTTCTTATTTACTTTTTACACTGTTTCTTTTATGTATATTCTATATGTATTTTATCCAGTCGTCCGATCAAGCTTTTTCCTTTTATTGGCGAGGGTAGGTGTCAATAATATCGACCATCCCTGGGTGGCATAAACACTGTAGCTAAGCAACTGTGTTTATACTTTTTGCATAACTTAAACTAAACCAGCAGGGCACATTTTAAGCTCAAACCTTGCGTTTCAAAATGTTTCTTTAAAACAAATAAACCCCATACAACAGAAAAACGAATTATATAAATTATCACTTACTGGGGGCGTGGGCTAAAATGTATTTTTTCCCGTATATTTAAAACTGACTCAAAACTAATTCTCCAACTTCCCGTGAAGGTAGAAGCATGAAACTTTGGGAACTTGCCGAATACACTATTATGACGATAATTGGTGAAAAAAAATGTAAACATTTCCACTCATGGGTGGCCGGGAGCCCCAAAACCGGTTTTTCCTTTATGGGCTATATAAAACTGAATCAACACCAATTCCTCATATTCCCGAGTAGGTAGAAGCATGAAAATATAAATCAGGCTCATCATTCAATCTCCCATTTCCTGTGTAGGTAGAAGTATGAAACTTTGGGAAGTTGTTATGTACCCTCCCAAAATGTTAACTGTCGAAACATTAATCAAAATTATCACTCACTGGGTGGTCAGAGGACTGAATGTATTTTTTTAATATATAAAACTGACTTTTCAATAATTCTCAAATTTACCGTGTAAGTAGAAGAATGAAACTTTGGGAAGATTTTGAGTACCCTCGCGCGATGGTAAAATGCGAAAAAAATATATTAAAAAATTTCACTCACTAGGGGGCCTTGGGCCAAAATGTAGGTTTTTTCCTAATATGAGCTATACAAAACAGACTCATCATTAAATATCCAATTTCCCGTGTAAATAGGAGCATGAAACTTTGGAAAGTTGTTGAGAACTCTCCCGCAATGATAACATACGAAAATAAAATTAAATTATCAGCTCGATCATCATCATCATCATCAGTCCCGTGACCGTTGCGGTCGTCGGGGGGGAGCGGATGGACACATCAACAGATAACGATCTCCACATATGCCTATTTTGAGCGGCGGCCAATAATTCATGGAATTTCATCCCTGTCAATTTCTTTATGTTGTCCAGCCAGCTTTACCGTTGTCGACCTCTTCGCCGGCCCCCTTCTACAGTGCCTTGAAGGATAATTTTTGTCAGTGTATCATGTCGCAGTACATGACCAAACCATGCCATCTTGCTTCTCTTAATTGTTGTTACCATTGTTTCTTGATGATCCGTAATAGAGTTGATTCGGTCCCAGACATATTCATTGGTCTTATGTTCTAAATATGAGATCTGGAGAGTTTTCCTCATTCATTTTTTTTCAAATGCCTGCAGCTTGCTTTCAGCTCGATAGAATGCAAATAAACAGTTTTGTAGGCTTCTACATAAAGTACCTTATTTTAAACCCGGAACAAGCCGGGTACTTGCCCATATAGCATACATATAAGACGCATTTGTTGTCTGTCGTCTGTCTGGATGTTCCCTATTAACTCAAGATCCAAACAACCAAATTAAGTGAAATTTGGTACACGTACACAAAATTAAACCGGAAAGGTTATTAAACAGTTTCGTTCCATATATATAAGATACTGGGGGCCGGGGGCCCAAAATGTAGTATTTCCTAATATGAGCTCTATAAAGAAATTGAACTGCCAAAAATGTTGTCAATCACATTGCTTTAAGTTTAATGTACCCTTTATTGCATGCAAATATACAGTACTGTGCCCTTTATTGCATGCAAATTTTAGATCCCGGGCAAAGTTTCTCCTTTTATTGGTGAGGGTAGGAGTCAATAATATCGTCCATCCCTGTGTGGCATAAACACTATAGCTTAGCAGCTGTGTTTATACTTTTTGCATAACTTAAACTAAATCAGCAGGGTAAATTTTAAGCTCAAACCTTGCGTTTCGAAATTTTTCTTTAAAACAAATAAACCCAATACACACCTGACATAAACCTTAATATTCACATAAATATCCCTTTATATAGTGTGGCTTGGCGTGTCCGTGTTAGGCCCCGGGGTATCTAATAAAATAAATTATTGCAAATTAAGACGAAAAATAATACATATTTTGGTGTCGAGATTAACAAGAAGGCGTTTCTAGCTTGATATGTCTCACTTTACAGTCACATAATTTTTTTGTTAACGCAATGTGCTGTATTATTGGTGCATTCATAACTGGTGCGCATTATTTAATGCTGAAAGTGAATGTCTGGAACGCGCTTCCGGCGGTTAATAAACAACCGGTTGATCACGATTTATTTGGAATACTCCAAACTTCTTCACTGCAGTTGCCCTTTGTGCGGTATGTAATTCACTATACATTTACTTTTATAATGACTAATATCATTAATATTTATGCAAAATAATATAGCGCGTAGCCCAAGATTAAGGGTTTTCTCATTACACATAAATTCATATATATAGTATAGATATACATTATTATTTTAATAATATACTTGGGCAATTTTTTCAATATATTATCACATAACCATAAAAATAATTAGCATACTTATCATTTTTAGTTCTAGCTCTAAAGCTTTCTTGATTTTCATCTTGAATTGAAGCAGATATTTTATTTAGTTTTGAACATTAATTATATAATTTTTATAGTATGTTCAAAACAAATCATATAAACAGTAGGGAAAATATTAATGAAAGAAAATTTATATTATTTGATTTGCTACGTTGGTATTGATGTCACTTTGCTATTCATGACGGGCATTTTAATCAGTTTCTGAATGCCGGAAAGCTCACTCACCAATTTGTGGTTGATGCCTTTTTCAAGACTGCGGCCACTCGATTACAGTGTGTTCTAATAAATCAAAGTGAATTAATAGCTGAAGACAATTATGTCCTTTACAAATTTGTAAACAGACAGGAATCGCGTGATCTTAACATAATACCTTAATAGAAAATGATACTGCCTTCAAGTTTCCAATGAAGTCCCAGAAATATGGCTCCAAAGTTCCTAATGCGAAGTATACGCAATACTTCTTTGTTATATTTACTTTACTGCTAGCA
>CALYLW010002266.1:0-58461 GCA_944989445.1 Ampullaceana balthica | reverse complement strand
AAAGATGTACATGTAAACTTTGTTGTACAGACTTATGTCTGATGTGACAGATGTACATGTAAACTTTGTTGTACAGACTTATGTCTGATGTGACAGATGTACATGTAAACTTTGTTTGTATTTTATTTTGACTTCGTCGCTTTTAAACACATATAACGTTTTTATTTAAATAATAAAGTTGGGTATCCATTAGCCTCAATATTAAACAACAAACATTGTCCAACACTTTTTAGATTTATCCACATAATGTAATATTACTAACCACTAGTATTAAGACGTTTGTTTTTCTATAACCGCACTAACACATCACATTTATAAGTTCATCCATATGATGATACATTCACCGATGATATAAGAAGATTCATTTGTTTAAATATCCCACACTGAAACAATCACAGTACATGTTTGTCAACACTGATGTACCAAACAAACTGGTTCAAACAGAAATTGATATATCATCCACATGTTCCCACACACCACAATAAAGCAAGCCCCAAATACACATATTACCACACTACCCACATGTTACCACACTAAAGTAAGCCCCAAATACACATATTACCACACTACCCACATGTTACCACACACCACAATAAAGCAAGCCCCGAATACACATATTACCACACTACCCACATGTTACCACACACCACATTAAAGCAAGCCCCAAATACACATATTACCATAATACCCACATGTTACCACACACCACAATAAAGCAAGCACCAAATACACATATTACCACACTACCCACATGTTCCAACACACCACAATATTGCACAACCCGAATCCACATATGACACGCCACCCATATATTGTCATATCAACAAACATGTCCGTTTATGTAAATAAGTTTATAAATAAACATAAACACACAAACAATAATAATGTAAAAAGTTAAACAATTCATTTTTACATGTTTATTTTGTTTTATAAAATGAGACACACAAAATGGTAATCAATAAAATAAACTGTTTAAAATACTAACGTATTTGATACTTTTATAGAATTAAATTTTAAATTTAACTTAATATACAACAATGTCCAATTGTAAAAGAAAGGAAAGTATTAAAATACAACAAGAAATTCAAATATTATTACAAGATGTTACATTTTGTTGGTGGTGTGGATGCTGATATGGAAGGTGAGAGTGTACATGAGGCGTGTTGTTGGTGGTGTGGGTGCCGATATGGAAGGTGAGAGTGTACATGAGGCGTGTTGTTGGTGATGTGGGTGCCGATATGGAAGGTGAGTGTGTACATAAGGCGTGTTGTTGGTGATGTGGATGCCGATATGGAAGGTGAGAGTGTACATGAGGCGTGTTGTTGGTGGTGTGGGTGTCGATATGGAAGGTGAGATTGTACATGAGGCGTGTTGTTGGTGGTGTGGGTGCCGATATGGAAGGTGAGAGTGTACATGAGGCGTGTTGTTGGTGATGTGGGTGCCGATATGGAAGGTGAGAGTGTACATGAGGCGTGTTGTTGGTGATGTGGGTGCCGATATGGAAGGTGAGAGTGTACATGAGGCGTGTTGTTGGTGATGTGGGTGCCGATATGGAAGGTGAGAGTGTACATGAGGCGTGTTGTTGGTGGTCTGTGTGCCGATATGGAAGGTGAGAGTGTACATGAGGCGTGTTGTTGGTGGTGTGTGTGCCGATATGGAAGGTGAGAGTGTACATGAGGCGTGTTGTTGGTGGTGTGTGTGCCGATATGGAAGGTGAGAGTGTACATGAGGCGTGTTGTTGGTGATGTGGGTGCCGATATGGAAGGTGAGAGTGTACATGAGGCGTGTTGTTGGTGGTGTGTGTGCCGATATGGAAGGTGAGAGTGTACATGAGGCGTGTTGTTGGTGATGTGGGTGCCGATATGGAAGGTGAGAGTGTACATGAGGCGTGTTGTTGGTGGTGTGGGTGCCGATATGGAAGGTGAGAGTGTACATGAGGCGTGTTGTTGGTGATGTGGGTGCCGATATGGAAGGTGAGAGTGTACATGAGGCGTGTTGTTGGTGATGTGGGTGCCGATATGGAAGGTGAGAGTGTACATGAGGCGTGTTGTTGGTGGTGTGTGTGCCGATATGGAAGGTGAGAGTGTACATGAGGCGTGTTGTTGGTGATGTGGGTGCCGATATGGAAGGTGAGAGTGTACATGAGGCGTGTTGTTGGTGGTGTGTGGTGCCGATATGGAAGGTGAGAGTGTACATGAGGCGTGTTGTTGGTGATGTGGGTGCCGATATGGAAGGTGAGAGTGTACATGAGGCGTGTTGTTGGTGATGTGGGTGCCGATATGGAAGGTGAGAGTGTACATGAGGCGTGTTGTTGGTGGTGTGTGTGCCGATATGGAAGGTGAGAGTGTACATGAGGCGTGTTGTTGGTGGTGTGGGTGCCGATATGGAAGGTGAGAGTGTACATGAGGCGTGTTGTTGGTGATGTGGGTGCCGATATGGAAGGTGAGAGTGTACATGAGGCGTGTTGTTGGTGGTGTGGGTGCCGATATGGAAGGTGAGAGTGTACATGAGGCGTGTTGTTGGTGATGTGGGTGCGATATGGAAGGTGAGAGTGTACATGAGGCGTGTTGTTGGTGATGTGGGTGCCGATATGGAAGGTGAGAGTGTACATGAGGCGTGTTGTTGGTGGTGTGTGTGCCGATATGGAAGGTGAGAGTGTACATGAGGCGTGTTGTTGGTGGTGTGGGTGCCGATATGGAAGGTGAGAGTGTACATGAGGCGTGTTGTTGGTGATGTGGGTGCCGATATGGAAGGTGAGAGTGTACATGAGGCATGTTGGTGGTGTGTGTGCCGATATGGAAGGTGAGATTGTACATGAGGCGTGTTGTTGGTGGTCTGTGTTCCGATATGGAAGGTGAGTGTACATGAGGCGTGTTGTTGGTGGTGTGTGTGCCGATATGGAAGGTGAGTGTACATGAGGCGTGTTGTTGGTGGTGTGTGTGCCGATATGGAAGGTGAGAGTGTACATGAGGCGTGTTGTTGGTGGTGTGGGTACCGATATGGAAGGTGAGAGTGTACATGAGGCGTGTTGATAATTTGATGTATTAGAGTCTAATACAACTTTCAAAACATGATTAAGTTTATATAGAGAACAAAAGATGTAGTGTTAATAATACACGAGATGGAATTGTTGGAGATAAGGGTGCCAAAATTAATATGGGGAGCACATGGGGCGTTAAAGTGGCTGTTATCAATAACAAGAAACAATAGTTTATACAAGTTATATAAATAGTCGATGATTTATTTTTAAAAAATAGATTAATAATTGTTTGTGACTATGTTTTATTAACAAAAAAATAGTTGGAGGTGGGTGTGAAATACTGGTACTAGGGGCGCACATGAGGCGTGATAGACTGGGGGCGCACATGGGGCGTGATAGACTGGGGGCGCACATGGGGCGTGATAGACTGGGGGCGCACATAGGGCATGATAGACGGTGTTGTATCATATAGTCATGAACATTTGGTAAAAAGTTATTTAAAAAATGGATTTTCAAACAAAATATTTATTTGATATTAACAGGTTATAAGTACATGAAATGGGTAAATTAAGGGTAAGGGATCCGACACTGATGGTAGGGGTGCCGACTTTGTTGTTGAGGGTGCTGACAAAGATAGTGAGGTGGATGCATTAAATGTGGTAGTGGTCAAGCTTTATTAAAATAGTGTCCAGTTGATACCAGTTTGTATCAAGTCAAAATGTAAACAATAAAAACATTTTCTAGTAATAATTCATAAGTACATGGGAATGTAGGAGGTAGGGTGCCGACACCTGTGGTTAGGGCGCACATGGGGCGTGGTGTTGTGGTGTACATGGGGCATGGTGTTGTGGTGTACATGGGCGTGGTGTTGTGGTGTACATGGGGCGTAGTGTTGTGGTGTACATGGGGCGTGGTAGAGGGTGTTGTCTATTATAACAATCAACAGTTGATACAAGTTTGTATAAAGTATATAAAATATTATAACATTGTTTACATTATAGATATAACTTCTTGTCCCAACCAGCGCAACTAAAATTTCTTCCCTCAGAGTTGACCCCACTGTGGACATGGTCATACGGCCAGCTATCACCATACCCCAGTGGGTGGACATAAGCCCCACTACTGCCTGGACATGTACATGTTGTGTACGTGTACTTGGTCCAACCATAATCACCCACCTTGTACTTGTCTATCCAGTGTCCTACAGAGATCTGTTTAGGACATCCATGTGGATGTGATACTATCAATGTCAACTTGTCTCCACATCTCTTGTATTTGTTGTTTACTTTCCACCATAGATCATCACAGTGGTCCACCATCTTGTCCAGTTTGTTCAGTAAATCTACGTCACATGTCACACATTTCAACCAACACCTGTCTTCCTCAATGTTTGCATTAACCACCGTCCAGCCATCAAGAGTGACCAGTGGACTATCTTGTCTATCATAGAACAATCTACACGTGGTGTGACTCGCCTCAAGGTCATCAAACACCACGTGTGTGGCCGTGTACATCCTTACCTTCCCCCACTCTGTGCTGGGTGTGTCCGAGTGTTGACACTTGTGACATGGACAAGTTCCTTTGTATCCAATGTTTACAAACCTCACCTTCCCAGTCCCTACTCTCATGGCGTCACTTCCTCTCATGTTATAAAATGCATATGGTTGTTTGGTGTTTGGCCAAAACTCTGGTCTTTCTGTACTGGTCATTTTAACATCTACCCTGACAGTGAGGTCAGCTACAGCTTTGATGAACTCAACTAGGAGGTTGTCATGGTTACCTTCAGGCAGGTGATTGATGTTAAAATCGTTGACAGGTACAAACTGTTTGTGACCTGGATTCTTCTTACAGCAAACAAGATGTTTGTGTAGATCTGCTTCTCCTCCTTCTGACACCTGGGTTTCATGTGTACCTGACAAGGTCATCAAAGAAAGTACATTTTAGTCCATGTGTTACACCTGTCTCTCTTCTATTATCTCTATTGAAATAGATTTAATATAGTCTATTATTTCATTTCAATAGATTCAAAGATTAATTTCTAATATGAATTATGAGACATTTTTGTTTAAATCATAGAAAGTGTCAAAAAAGTAAAATGTTAAAAATTATATCAACATCCAATAAACGTGGATATAGAATGTTGGATACAACAATAATAGCCGTTGAAATTAAACTGTTGTATTGTTATATATCAACATCCAATAAACGTGGATATAGAATGTTGGATACAACAATGATAACCGTTGAAATTAAACTGTTGTGTTGCTATATATCAACACAGATATAAAAGTAGATTTACCACAGAAAATATCTGAAAGATCCGTCTTGTTGCATTTGACGTTTGGCTCAGCAACCTGACTGTCATTTATGTCATATTCCATGCTGTTCTCTGTTTCATCTTCCAGTCTGTCCACTGTGTCATCTTCTTGACTGTCATCTGTGTCATCTTCCCAGCTCTCCTCTGTGTCATCTTCTTGACTGTCATCTGTGTCATCTTCCCGACTCTCCTCTGTGCCATCTTCCCGGCTCTCCTCTGTGTCATCTTCTTGACTGTCATCTGAGTCATCTTCTTGACTGTCATCTGTTTTATTTTTTTCTTGGCTTTGTTCTTTAAGATGATCTAATTATGATATAAATCAAATATGTTATATTTACAATAAGACAATATTATAATGAGTCATGTCTTTCTCACACGTCTTTCTCTCTCTTTCTTTCTCTCTCTCTCTCACTTTCTCTCTGTCACTTTCTCTCTCTTTCTCTCTATTTCAATTCAACTGAGATATTTGAAGATGTTCAAAAAAGTTTTCATTATATGTTGTACACGTCTCTCTCTCTCTCCCTGTCTATCTCACTCTCTCTCACTTTCTCTCTCTCTATTTCAATTCAACTGAGATATTTGAAGATGTTCAAGAAAGTTTTCATTATATGTTGTACACGTCTCTCTCTCTCTCCCTCTCTCTGTCTATCTCACTCTCTCTCACTTTCTCTCTCTCTATTTCAATTCAACTGAGATAATTGAAGATGTTCAAGAAAGTTTTCATTATATGTTGTACATCAAGCAAATTTATATCAACATAATATTACCTGAGCAAAAACTTGATTGATCTTTCTTGTCACACCTGCCATCTTTGACACCTTGTTGTCTGTCATGTATGCCAAATTCACTGTGGATGTGCTCTTGGCAATGTTCTGAATAAGGTAGTTATTTGATATATTAATATAATCAATTATAAATTAACTCTTGCATTCTAAATATTTCGTTCTATGTTTCTGTCATATCCTATATCTATATCAGTTTTATTCTCCATCTCTCTCCCTCTGTTGATCTCTTTGTCGCTGTCTATGTCTCTCTTTTACTCTCTTACACATTATTTATCTTTTTAGGACGCTTTCTTACTCTCTCTTTTTCTCTCTTTTGATGCTTTCTCTCTCTCTCTCTCTCTCTCTCGCTCTCTCTATCTCTGTAGCTCTCTAACTTTTTCTCTCTTGAACGCTCTCTTGCTCTCTGACGCTTCCTGTACCTTTATCTTTCTATATCTGATACACGTTCTCTCTTCCTCCTCTCTCTCTCTCTCTCTCTCTTCTATGAAAATTGTAACGAAATTCTATAAGAAATTAATATAAAAAGAAATATATTTAAAGTTATTTGTAGCAAAATTTTACCATTGTTTTGTAACTCATTGACATTTTCTGTTACCAGACATGATTTAGTGTTAGCATACTGAACATAGAAAAAAAAATTAATCAATTATAAAAATTAGCAAAAAAAATTAATTAATTAGTTTTTTAACAAAATGTATACATATTTTATGTTCGATTGAAAAAATACATTTTATTTTATAGACCCTTGTTCATATTTGTCCCACTTATCAACTATGTGAGTACATAAGCGCACACGAAAAGGGCTGTGTTATTGTTATTAAATTTCGCTAGTTTTAGCTGACTAACTGTAGCAGAAACTGTTCGGACAGATGTCAACTTTTAATAATTTTTACAATTACGCTAATCAATTATTTAAAATAAATATAAACTGTATGTACACATTATTAGACATCTGCTCAGATAAAATTAAATAAAAACGGTAAGTACGGTCAAAACAGTATCAGGTTATGTCAGCTAGTGAATATCTTCCTTGGAATGATCAAAAGATTCGTCTGTCGTCTGCAATAATTATTTAATAGATGGGCCATATCAATACTTAAATACTACAACTACGACTTATGAGTACTTAAAATTCAACCTTACATTAAAACAAATTTATGCATTTTAAAGTATAAAAAAATATATTCTTTTGCATAGATAATTATTCAAATTATTGGAACAATTTTAGTTATATATCTATTATTTTTAAACAAATTTTAAAAAGTTATAAATTAATTATTTTTAAGAGTAATCGCACGAACAGTTGAATTATGTGATCTATAATTATTATACAATTACTAAAACAGCATCAGGAAAATTTTTGGTGGACTTAAACATTAAAAAATAATTCTAATAATAATAAATTCCCTTATATAGATATATTTAATTAATATATTGCTTTTTTAAAAAAAAATTAACATAGCTTTTAAAATTTTAATGAAAATAATAACTAAAATTAATTTAATTACAATAAATGTTTTTTATTTTTAGTTTTAAATTTTTTATTTGATTCCGACGTTTTCATTAGTTACTATGGATACATGACGCGCATGATTGTAAGCTGACACACAGGCTTATCACTTAAGCTTAATTTATTAAATATATTATAAATACTTTTAATTAATTGCACACAAATAACGAAACGTATTAACTATGCTACTATTTCTGATGCGGTCATAGCTACTACCATTCTGCCGATACTTTCGACCTAGTCTTAGAGTCGAAATCATACAATGAATGTGATTGAATTTACATATGATTGTGAAGAATGCAAAGTGACAGGTCTGCAAAGTCTGTGACAGTGTTACTTTTAAAACAAAAACAATAATTAAAAATTAAATAAATAAAGTTTTAAAGAGTATATTTAATACATAAACTCTGTAGACTATACAATATACATAATATAGCGTTTTGAATATATAAACAATATAATTACCAAAGATAACAATAAAAACTTATGGTCCTTTATCAAATCTAAAAAAATGGAACCTACAGGAATAGCCACACTAAAAGGCTCAAATAATAAAACCTATAATGATAATGAGACTAAAGCTAATATCCTTAACACACATTTTGCATCATCTTTTTCTGCCTCAGGCGACAAGGAAGTTTTAATAAATTTAAATAAAATGGAGGAAATAGGTAACATAACTGTAGATGAGATAGGTATACATTCACTCCTAAAAAACTTAAAAATAAACAAAGCTACTGGCCCAGATGATTTGCCTGCAATGTTATTAAAAGAACTAAGCAATGAACTGTCCCCAATCCTTGTAGTTCTTTTTCAAGCCTCTCTAAACCAGTGTAAAGTGCCCCAGGATTGGAAATTAGCTAACGTAACTCCACTCTTTAAGAAAGGGGATAAATCAGACCCTAGTAATTACAGGCCTGTATCACTTACTAGTATCACCTGTAAATTACTAGAACACATAATATATAGTAGAATAGTTAACCACCTTGACAAATATAATGCCCTATGCCCACATCAACACGGCTTTAGAAAAAACAGGTCATGTGAAACACAATTAATAGGTTTAATAGATGAACTATCAAAAGGCTTAGACAAAAATGATCAAATAGATACAATATTACTAGACTTCTCAAAAGCATTTGACAAAGTTCACCACCTTAGTTTACTTAAAAAACTTAACTACTTTGGAATCTCAGGTTCCTTACATCACTGGATCCAAGACTTCCTTTTGGGCAGGGAGCAAACTGTAATAATTAATGGATCTAAATCTGCACCAATAAAGGTCAATTCAGGAGTTCCGCAAGGAACTGTGCTAGGTCCCTTACTCGTTTTTAATTTATATAAATGATTTACCCAACAATATCTCAACAGGAACAAAAGTTAGGTTATTTGCTGATGATTGTATAATATATAGAACAATTAAATTAGAACAAGATAGCAAAATTTTACAAAAAGACCTAGATGAATTGATAAAATGGGAAACTAACTGGAGTATGAGTTTCCACCCAGAAAAGTGTCAACTGCTAAGAGTAAAAAAGAAACAAATAAATTCAAAATATTTCATTCATGGAAAGGAACTAACCCAAACTAAAGATGCAAAATACTTAGGAGTCATAATAAATGAGAAATTATCATGGAATCCCCATGTCAATGAAGTTATTAAAAAATCAAACAAAACCTTAAGCTTTATAAAAAGAAACCTTTACAAATGTAATAAAGATATAAAACTAAAATGATATCTCACTTTAATGAGACCTGTACTAGAATATGCATCTTCTGTATGGGACCCATCCACCAAAGAAAACATTGATAAACTAGAACAAATCCAAAAAAGAGCTGCCAGATTCATTACTGGAGAATATTCAAAACTGACTAGAATAACACCATTAGTTAAATCATTAAACCTTGAAACACTAGAAGATAGAAGAACCAAGAGTAAAGTAGTAATCATACATAAAGCAATTAACTCTAGTTTAGAAATACAACACAAAGAAAACTTAATACAACCCTCAGATAGACATAAGGATAAAAACACCTTTCTTATTCCGTATGCAAGAACAAACTCATACAAATGTTCGTTCTTCCCGTCCGGAATTGGGACGTGGAATGGGTTGCCTGAAGAAACCAGGAAAACCAACACTTTATCAACATTTAAATCTCTGATAAGAATACAGGACTAAACACAGACCATAGATAAGCGTAGTACGCAATAATCTTCTGTATAGAAGGAGCGTCTGAAACAGATAAGATAAGGTAAGATAAGAGACTATTGATATTGCCTTTAGTCTTTAGAGCGTTAGCTATATTATAAGTTATAGACATTTGACAAGTATTGAATTATCAAAGTCACAGTCCTGATAGTCTGCATACAGACACAATACCTTTGCTATTAAAATATTACACATTATTTTATAAAAATGTACTAAGTCTAAAAATCAAGAACTTAGATTACTATATTATTGATATTATTTACCTATAAATTTTAATGTATTAAAATTGTACTTTCCATAATTGCTATTTTTATCCTGTTCTTATTCATACTTTAGTACCCAGGACATTGCCTTACACTTAATTATCAATACAATGTAGTAAATTGGATTTAGAGTCAATTTAATTAATTATTAATGATTAAAAAAAATATTATTTAATTCTACTTTTTTACAATATTTATTTAAGAAAGAAAGAAATAATTTTCACCTAGTTATTGATACACACCAACAAATAGCATTAGAAAATGAAAATTACATTAGTTGATAGTATTTATTTATTTAAAAATGAGGTGTCCAATGTAAACTTTATTATATTTATTAATCTTACATATAATGATGTTGCTCCAAAATATATTGTAATTATTTAAATTATTATTTCATTACAATTGTTTATTATTTATTTGGCATTAAAAAAATGTTTTAATATGTATTATATTTATAAATATCTCTTCAAAATATTTGTGTTAACACACACAAATAATGTTCTTGTAGTGGTTGTTTTTTCTTTCTTGTGATTGCATAGTAATAAAGGGACAGAAAGCAATTAAGTATAATATAAAATCATAATATATTGTTTAATAAATTCAATTTTACTAGTTTTGTAACAAGTACTGGAGAAAGTGGAAACTTTGTTTAGCTTTAAAAATATCTTAAAGATTTTTGTCACCTTAGATATTGTGTTTCTCATTTTTTCCAACTATTTAAATGTAAGTAAAAATTATTTCTTTAAAATGTGCATTATTTTATCAACATAACTTAAGCTGACACCAATATAATATTATATTTTATCAATGTCATCTTCTATTTTACACTCAAATGACATATTTATAATACTATAATTAATTATTAAAAAATTTTTTTTTAATGAAAGCCATTAATCAGACTTTGTTTTTTTTAAATACTTCAAGAACATTCTTACATTGTCATGAATTATAAGTCTTTTAATGTTTTGTTTTGTTTCATAATTTTTTATCCAACCTATTTAATAACAAATGATTTAATTTAATATAATTTAAATGTTTCAATTAAAAGAAACTAAAGTAATATTTATTTGTAACTGTTTTTTTCCCTTATTATTGTGTAATAATATAAAATTTAGTTTTATAACTAATGATAATGAAACAAGCCTGTGCCTGGAATGAAAGAAAAATTGAAACATAATAACATATGGGATTTTCTTATGTTTGCAATAGGTTATGAAATATTATTTTTATTACTACCATGTTAAAATTAATTGGTTCAGTATAATATAAATGAAATTGAATTTTCTGTGACTTCACTTTATTTAATTTTTTTAAAATGAAAACTTATTTCTTTATCCGTAAACATTGAATTGATCTATTTTTTAAAGCATTAAATATTATAATATTTTTTGTACATGAATACACTTTGGTACCATAGATATGTACAGTTTTCAATCCTGTATCTCTTGTTTACTACTAATAAGAGATTTGCTTTTCAGATTGACATAATTTATTGTCTATATCTCTTATATAATCTGACACCTCTATATTTTAAATTTTATCACTGTCATTTTCTATTTAACACCCAATGACATCTTTATAATGTCTTAATTAATTATTATCAGTAATACTTAAATGTGATCCATATTTTAGACTATGACATTACATTTTACAATGAAAAGAACATAGGTCTCCTTCCCATATTTTGAAGAAAATGTTTTACATTAACTTTATCAACTTAAATTGAATAACTTAAAAGAAACACAGTAATATCTTTGTGAAACTGTTTTTAAAAAAAAAGATAAAATTATATTGTCTTGTATTGATTGTGACCAAATATATTATGTATATATTAGTTTATTAACAATAATTTCAATGAGTCTCAACTGTCTTTTTAATGTTTTTTGTTTTGTTTTGTTATTCAGCTTTAAGAGTAAGTCATGGTTCTTCATCAATAAAAACATCTTGATCAATAAAATTAAAATTTACAATATTTTACTCTATTATTTTCTATCTGCTTTTGATAACATAACTTTGCTTTTCTTATTGAGATAATTTACATTTTATATCCTATAAAGTGTTTAAAATAATTATCTTTACAGATATTTGTTTTACACTGTAATAATACGTTTGTTCCATTAAGAAAAAAAACTACAATATTAATAAATAATGATAACTGTTTGTGGTTTTTAAAAAAAATAATAGAATAAAACAGAAATTATTTTAAAAATAAAAAATTACCTCTTTAGCAGTTAGAATTTAATTTGGTCTGAATACTGTCAGTATTGATGTAGATGAATGTTGAAATTGTTTAAACTATGTTTAACATATATTTGTTTTGTTTTAATTCAAAGCATTTCTTCAATTTAACAAAATATTTAAAAAACGTCTTAGCTACTCACCTCCATAATGTATTATCAAAGTTAAATAACCGGAAGATTCACTTATACCAGTCAGAGACAATTTCCTGGTGATTTAATGTTATTATATTTTAAGCATTGCATAAGAAGTATATTAAACATTCTGTTAAGTTAAGCTTTAGTATTATAACAGGTTATTATGATTGAATATATATGGGATTATATCATAATCTCATAATTAAAATTGCCTTTTTTAAAATGATATTCATATTAAATATATAAAAGAAATCGATCAGGTCAATTGCTATTATTGGGATATTCTCCCCTTATATAATAATATCATAATATAAAAAGCCTATTTTAAAATGATATTCATATTAAATATATAAAAAGAAATTGATCAGGTAAACTGATATTATTGGGATATTATTGGGATATTCCCCCTTATATCTCATTAAAAAAAATTTTTAATGTATTTTTTTCCCTTTAAATGAGTTGGCAGTTCAAGTTTTATTCAAATTTTATTTTATAATTTATATATATATATATATATATATATATATATATATATATATATATATATATATAATCTATATATATAAAAATCAAAGTATGTATGTTAATATGTCCTTTATAGCTGACTAAACCATTCATCCGATCGCCATGAAACTTTTGGAAAATTTAGAACACGCTCCTGGGATGGTAATAGGCAACATTTTTTGCAAAATTTAACACTCATGGGGCGCCGGGGTCCCATAATGAGAATTTGTTTCTTATATGAGCTACATAAAAATTAGTTTAAAGCTTAGCTGCTTAGAAAATGAATGGATCTTGACCAAACTTGGTACATAAGAACTTGATAGCCTATATTCAAATACTATAGGGCACTAATTTCCTAATGTCCATTTATTCGGGGCTGGGGGCCCAAAATGTCTTTTTTTAATAAACGTTTAAGATTTTATTCCCCATTCAATTATCAACTATCATGAGAAATATAGATAAATATATCCATTATGAAATTGATTGAAATAAACAGGTGTTTCGAGCTTGACAACTTGCACTAAATGGGCTCTGGGGCCCTTAATGTCATTTTTTGCTAATATGAGCTATATAAAAATTAGTTTATGCGTTATCTACTGAATAAATGAATGGATCTTAACCAAACTTTTTATATAAAAACTTGGTAGCCCATATTAAAAAATGGCACTGCACTCTTTATGTCCAATTATTTGGGGCCTGGGGCCCCAAATGTCTTTTTTGTCTTATATGTTTGAGATATTATGTGTCATTCTATTTTTAACGATCTTGAGAAATGAATCTATGATGAAACTGAATTAAAATGAACAGCATTTTAAAATTGACATCTTACATCGAGTGGGCCAGGGGCCCAAAAATTTCTTTTGTATACTCTATGATATTATTTTCCACTCAGTTTTTAACGACCTTGAGAAACATATCCATGATGAAACTAAATTTAAATTAACAGGTTTTCAAAAGATACATCTTGAACCGAATGGAACCAGGGGGCCCCTTAATGTATTTTCTCCTTATATTAGCTATATAAAAATTAGTTTAAGTGTTAGATAATGAGAAAATAACTGGTTTTTTCACAAAACTCGGTAGATAAAAACTTAAGAGCCTTTATTAAATTACTATAGGGCACTGAACTCCTAATATCCATTTCCTTGGGGCTGGGGGCCCTAAATGTGTTTTTTTACTAAACTTTTAATATTGTATTCCCCATTCAATTTTACACGATATTGAGAAATATAGATACATAAATATATTTGTTATGAAATTGATTGAAATCTTATCTTATCTTATCTATACAGACCCTCCTTCTATGCAGAAGATAGTTGCGTCCACAGACCATGACAGATGATCTGTTGGCAAGTGATGCAGTGTTCACAGGCCACGGCTTAGTGGGTTCCACGCATTACCCAGCCGCCTAACTACATGTAGTGTTAGGTACCCATTCGGAGCGGGGTGACTCAGGGACGCCCTAGGCCCCGGGAACAAACCCTTGCCTTCACACGGATTCGAACCCGTGACCATCGGTACGACAGTCCAGTGCGCTGCCACTCGACCACCGCGTTAAACTGATGGGCCCGGTGGCCCTTAATGTAATTCCTTTTTTATCTATATGTATTCCTTTTTACTGAGATCATTGCAACGGGCGATGGGTCTGCTAGTATATATATATGTTGTTGTTCGTCCGTCGATTCGACGACACCACTCTAGTCATCCGAGGGTTGCTGGGACTGGCTTTGTTTGTGCGTGCGCAGATGGCTGATGAGGCCGATCCTAGCACGGAAGGTTCGGGAACAGAAGGGACAAGAGACGAGTGGGACATCTCCAGGGGGTTACAGCACGGGCCTTTCGGGCTTGCCTCTTCTTTTCTGCGGAGGTGATCCTGTTTGCCTCGCATGACTTGGCATCTTCGTGGATGGAAGAACGCCAGGTGGAACGGTCCATTGCAGCAAGTTCCCACGTGTCTGGGTTTGATGGCAAACGCTTTCAGTGAGACTTTCAGTGTGTCTTTGTAGCGTTTCTTTTGCCCACCGTGGGACAGCTGGCCATGCTGGAGCTCGCCATAGAAGAGTCTCTTTGGCAGTCTCTCGTCTGGCATTCGGACCACGTGCCCTCCTGCCCAACGAAGCTGGGACTGCATCAGGAGTGTGAATATGCTGGGGAGACCTGCCTTGGTCAGTATCACTGTGTCTGGTATTTTATCCTGCCACTTTATGCCGAGGATCTTCCTGAGGCTTGTTGAATGAAAGTGGTTAAGCTTCCTAGCATGGCGCTGATACACAGTCCATGTTTCACACGCATATAGCAGTGTGGGGAGCACCACCGCCCTGTACACTTTCAGCTTGGTCTGGATGGTAATGCCTCTTCTGTTCCAGACATTTAGGTACAACCTGCCAAAAGTGGAGCTGGCTCTGGCAATTCTGACGCTCACTTCGTCATCGATGGTGACATTTTGCGACAGTGTGCTGCCTAGGTATGAGAACCGTTGCACTGTGTTGAGTCTCTGGCCGTTGACAGTGATGCTGGGCTCAACGTAGGGTCTTCCAGTCGCAGGCTGATGGAGGACTTCAGTCTTCTTGGTGTTGATCGTCAGACCAAAGTTTGTGCAATTATATATATGTTCGTGTAGTAATAAATTTGTATAAATTAAGCATGTTAACGATTAATTTATATTTAATCTTTAACTTTTTAAAAATTAACGATTAATTAATCGTTAATGGAATGTCTTCTTTATATGACATCTTTTAACCAACAACGCAAAACCGACAAGTGTTTTGACATTATTTAGTTCAAGTGATGAGCGGGTATTATTGACAATTTAACCAGCCGAGCTGAGCAATCGTTCACATAGCTTTAGATTGTCTCAGCTTAAGTTTCCGATAATGTAGTGGATGTTTGGTTTGCAGGTGATATGTAAGTGAAGTGTTAGAACCATGGTAGCAACGATCCATTTAAGCAGCGCGGCTGCGCCGATATTTGACCGACCACACAGGAGATTAGAATCACCACGCATCAAATTTTGTAAAATATTGCACACAAAATAGACGTTGTGTAACTTTGTACAAGGATTTTTTTTAAATTTCCACACATACCAACGAAGCTTAGACTTAGAGGAACACGGCATGGTAGGCAAACTATTTCACTCAATGAAGACAATAAACTTCATCATCACTTTAACATTAACGTCAGTAAATAGTTTAAAACTAAAATTTTCTTGTAATCTTCCGAAAATTAGTTTATATTTATCGGCCTAAATATTTTACCTTTTGACTTCCAGTACATTTATAAGTGGTGGGTCGATTAATCGTTAAAAAGATTTTTAATCGTTAACATTTTTAACGATTAATTAGAAATTAATCGTTAATTTTGGCAGCCCTAGTATAAATACATCTTAGTTAATAGACAAATACAAATGTATTTATTATTTTGTTCATACTATGCACGCTATTGATATTACACATAAACGTACGCATGTATAGGTAATTAAACTTTTACTTTTAAAGTCTTTTGTGTTGTTATATTTTATTTAATCTCATTTATCTTTATAACTATTTGGAAATATATTTTTGGATTTTATCGATTTTCGGGGCAGGACAAATGTAAAAAACGTATTGTGTCAGTATAGATACAAAGACACTCGAACTCTTTTATGTCGTCGGTCTTGGAGTTTTCAAAAATCGTCGATATAACCGAAGACGAGATCAAATAAAACCGATATGACGTCATTATCAAACATGTATTTGAAATAAAATCCTATAATTATCCTAATCAGTCAGGGATTTTTTTGAAGTTTGTGCCTGAAGTAAATTATTCTAAACCTCAGAGCGCTTGTTGCCGGTGTTGCAAAATAAATCCTCCCCCATACAGAGTCTCCCCCCGGAGACTCTGTTTTAAAACAAATTCTCCGGGGGGAGAAAATGTTTTCCTCCCGATTAAAATAAACTCGCCCCTACCCTGTAAAATATTGTCTCCCCCAAAATAAATCCGCCCCCCATCATACTTTCGATATTAAACAAAGAGATCATTAAAAAACAAAAGAATAAAGAATACTTACTTGTGTATTGCTATAATATTCACACATGTTTACTGTAATACTATTTATTGTAGTGGCGTAGGTATAGAGAGATAAGAGGGGAGTGCGGTCCATACCGTTTGACACCTCTCAGGGGCGTGACATAATATTCACACATGTTTACTGTAATACTATTTATTGTAGTGGCGTAGATATAGAGAGATAAGAGGGGAGTGCGGTCCATACCGTTTGACACCTCTCAGGGGCGTGACATAATATTCAAACATGTTTACTGTAATAATATTTATTGTAGTGGCGTAGATATAGAGAGATAAGAGGGGAGTGCGGTCCATACCGTTTGACACCTCTCAGGGGCGTGACATAATATTCACACATGTTTACTGTAATACTATTTATTGTAGTGGCGTAGATATAGAGAGATAAGAGGGGAGTGCGGTCCATACCGATTGACACCTCTCAGGGGCGTGACATAATATTCATACATGTTTAATGTAATACTATTTATTGTAGTGGCGTAGATATAGAGAGATAAGAGGGGGTGCGGTCCATACCGTTTGACACCTCTCAGGGGCGTGACATAATATTCACACATGTTTACTGTAATACTATTTATTGTAGTGGCGTAGATATAGAGAGATAAGAGGGGAGTGCGGTCCATACCGTTTGACACCTCTCAGGGGCGTGACATAATATTCACACATGTTTACTGTAATACTATTTATTGTAGTGGCGTAGATATAGAGAGATAAGAGGGGAGTGCGGTCCATACCGTTTGACACCTCTCAGGGGCGTGACATAATATTCATACATGTTTAATGTAATACTATTTATTGTAGTGGCGTAGATATAGAGAGATAAGAGGGGAGTGCGGTCCATACCGTTTGACACCTCTCAGGGGCGTGACATAATATTCATACATGTTTAATGTAATACTATTTATTGTAGTGGCGTAGATATAGAGAGATAAGAGGGGGTGCATACCATACCGTAATGACATTTCTCAGGGGCGTGACATAATATTCACACATGTTTACAGTAATACTATTTATGGTAGTGGCATATATATACAGAGATATGAGGGGATGAGGATCATGCCGTTAGACACCTCACAGGGGCGTGATATAATTTGAAAAATTGCTTAATTACTTGATTTTTTCCCGCTGTCCAAATGGACGCACAGGCAGTTTTGGGGTGTATAAAGGCAGTTGTTTTATTTCATAAAACAAGGATTATGACTTTGAAGGAAACGGGTTTGTGTTGTTACTATAAATGATAAAGTCGTAATAACGTCGGGTGTTCAGACGGTGAGAAAGATTCTTACTATCCATCTAGAATCGGGGGGAAAGGGTGGGAGTGACCCAATTATGTATGCGCATGGAGGGAACAAAAATCGGGCTACGACACTGACCTGTTTAACTTATGACCTGATTATACAGTCTTTGGGCTATGCATTGTTATTGTGAGACGCAGAGGCGGGGCGTCAATTGGGGGGGGGGTGTACTGGTGGTGCTGACTGCACTGGCTGACACTATCACAAGGGGTAAAACAAAATCTAAAATTAAGTATGTTCCCGTTATTTGGCACTGGCAGACTCGGGGGAGGACTATTGGTTTCATCGTGAGTGGGTGTCACATTGAGCTTACCGCACTGGGTGACGCAAACCTTAGTGATGCCTCTGGCGAGACAGCTACAATAATAATAATATAAGTAATTCCTTTAATAAAATATAATTATAAAATAATAATTCCTTTAAAATATCTAATTTAAAATCAAATAATTTACTAAAAATTTGCTTCTTGAATTTAAATTTTTCTCACACCTATTTATATGTGCTACAGTAATAATGTGTCAGACTATTTATATGACTAGAAGTAAAAAACAAAACTACTAATAACCACGCAACCTTAACTAAAAGTTATTAAAGACAGAACAATGCTTTAATACACATATATATATATATATATATATATATATACATATATATATATTGTGTGTGTATGTATATGTGTGTGTGTGTGTGTTAGATATTACAAATGCTTTGTACGGAGGAAGCGTGATTTAAGTTTCAGTTACTTTAATTTAGTCAAAATTTGCGTACGCACACAAACAGATTTTTAAAATTAAATTATTTTTAAAACATTCAGAAATACTTTGCAATTATTGAACCTTATTTTCATAATATCAACTCTACTCTATCCCTCGTCTCATCCCAAATACTGTAAGGATTCTATTCCCTTTTCACATCTTCTTCGCCTCCGTAGGCTGTGTCAATCTAATGAGGACTTTTTGGAAAAGGCGTTAGAAATGGTAGAGTTTTTAAGACAAATGTCTTACCCTGAAGCTATACTTCAATCTGCACTTCAGTGAGTTAAAAACTTCACTCGTGCCGACGCCTTTGTATCACGCTCCAGTGATAGTAATGAAAGGAGCAAATTGGTGCTCACATACCATCCCCACAACATCAGAGCCAAGGAAATATTTTTGAAAAACCGCACGATCCTCATCGAGGACCCTGAGACAAACAACATATTTTCCACCCCACCCCTCATTGTATTCAGGAGTGACAAAAATCTGCGAGACCTATTGGTCGTAGCCGTCTGCTTATTCCGTCCTCCCATCTGGGCACCAAGCCATGTGGTCGTAGTCGCTGCAAGACATGTCCCTTTGTTACCCAGACGGACCAGATTGTCTTCCTTTAGGGGATATTCAAGATTAGGAATGGCTATCTTTGTACCAGCCACAATGTGGTCTCCCTGTCTCACCAATGTACTTCAAAGGACAGCGCTTACACACAATGGTGTACCATTGTGTGTAAGCGCTGTCCTTTGAAGTACATTGGTGAGACAGGGAGGTTACTCTCGTGCCGTATCGCTGAGCATGTACGTGCCATTAAACAAGACAAACAGTGTCCTGTCTCCCGACACTTCAATGGACGCGACCACATGGGCGTCGATGACATGTCTGTCACCGCCTTGGTTTCTTGTACAAACACACCCGGCCGGGTCAGTCTGGAGAATAGACTAATCCATGAGTATGGGACTCTTACACCACATGGGATCAACGTTGTGTTCGCACTGACAAGCTGATTGATTGGCCACACCCACCCTATCCTTTCCTATATAAGCTCTTACTTTTCTCTCCTTACTTTATCCCTACTGGACTACTTGGATTTCACCGCAGCTAAGTGTTTTTTTAATTATTATTTCGTTTTATTCATTTTATTTGTGTACTATTTGTCCGTTGAGGAAGGCTCTTTGCCGAAACGTTCGCTGTTGTGTTACGTCCTGTCAGGCATACTAATACCCTGTTTTTTTATATTATACATTTACCTTTTCATAATATCACCATGCACGAATAGATGATCTCATATCACGATTATGAAATTATCTATTACTGTAAACGTGTATAATTTTCTTTATGAATTTGAATTTTTAACTGCCATTACTGTTTGAAAAACAAAATATATTAAAATTTTAAAGCATTTTACAGATGTTACATAAAATTTAGACGTTTGCTCCAAAAATCATGAATAACATTAAATTTTCTGCGTATAATTTATACCGCCTCTTTCTAGCGTGTCTAAACTAATTATGACATTATGGACTGGACAAACCAATCTAGAGATTTGTCCATAAGAGAAAAAATAACTAAGAAAATTGTATCTATCCGTTAACATATTTTACAAAGTCTTTAAATGGTACTTTGATGTTACAATATTATATTGCCAGATATTCTAAAATATTAGAAAGCTTTAGGAGATACAAAAAAAAAGAGTATTAACACAAGAGAATCATAACTACAAGTAAATCTTTTCTTTTTAGTAGGTATAAAATACTTCGAGGATAACAACTAAGCTACAGTTTCAAATCGTATAGTAAGAAAAGATTCTTTAAAAAAAATTATCAATACTTTTATTACAAATAACTAGTATTGCAAAATTTATCTTTCAAATGTAATTAAAAGAAAAATTAAACATGCATACATTCATACACACACACATACACACATACACACACACATACATACATACATACATACATACATACATACATACATACATACATACATACATACATACATACATACATACATACATACATACATACATACATACATAAATAACATACATACATACATACATACATACATACATACATACATACATACAAACATACATACATACATACATACATACATACATACACACATACATACATACATACATACATACATACATACATACATACATACATACATACATACATACATACATACATACATTCATATATGTATATGGATATAAAAAATTACTTTATACATTACAGACGCTCCTTAATCACCGGAGATTATTGCGTCCTATGCTTGTCAATGGTTTATTCATGGTTTATGTATGGTCTTGCATTTTTATTACAGTACTAATTAGGGTTTTACCGGATTTCAGCTCCGGCTAATCCGGATTCCGGCCATTTTTACAAATTCGACTCCGGCTTCGACAGAATTTTACTTCATAACTCCGGTCCAATCCAGCTGGCCAGTAGAGCCATAATATATATATATATATATTTATAATAGCTCCGGCTCTGCCAATTCCGGAATTCGGCCATGTGTACAAATCCGTCTCCGGCCTAATTTCACTTAATAAATCCGGTCTAATCCGGCCAGATCACCCCTATTTTTAATAAATATGTTTGTGTGTGTTTTTGTGTGCGTGAAAATGTCACTGGAACTTGTGTTTTCTTAATATTAAAATAATATTTTATTACAGTGAACAAAAAACTTTTAAAATTTAATTTATAATTTCAAATACTTCGTTGCAGGATATTACAATATTATCAGGCACTAAACATAAATAATTTTCAAAAATTAAATAGAATAGCCTACAGAAGAAATACGTACAAAAAATGTGAAGTAAGTGATAAGCTTATTGAATGAATAGGGAAAGTTTTAGAACGTTATCAACGTTCCGCGTTCTTTTCGTTCACGTTTGGCTGTTTTATCTTTGGGAAACGATATGAAAATCATTTCACACACACAACGATGCATGCCATCAATGAAAAAGAACACCTCTCAGCTACACCTTCAGTCTCTTGGGCTCTAACATTCCGTAAGATAATTGACTTTATGCCTAACTAATTCAGCGGCACGCGGATCTCAAACTAACTGAGCGTGCGCCTCACCTCAACCCAGATCTCCACAGTACTGTGATCTGGGATACACAATAATTTTAACGTATCGGGTGACTCCAACCCAGGCCACGAAACTCATTGTTTAAACGCGTGACCTAATTTGTGTGTGTCTAAGTCTTGGCATATGCTGTGTTTCTTGAGACGGCTACACATAAAGTAATCCCTTTTAAAAGAGTATTTTTAAACTATATTTTAAGAGTAAACTTTAAAATTTTTATAAATTTACAAAGCTTGGCTACTTGAATTTGCTAAATTTCTGATGTAAATTTAGTAAACGCTACGGTAATGGGACATCCATAAAGTACATCACGCTATTTTATTAACAAAATAATATTTAATATAAGACAACCCCCTCCCCCTGTCACAAACTGTCACACCCCTCCCCCTCTGAAGCGTGACGTACTTTATGGACAGCCTCTAAAAGATGGTCATAATATTTTAAAAGAATTATAATGTCCACATAGAAATCGAAAATTTCATTTAAATCCTAACCAAAGATGCTACTCACAAACGTAAAGAAAGTCACCGGTGTCACATTCTCGTATTACTTGATCATCTTTGTATTTCATTTCATTTGTCTGTTATTCTTTTAAATAACTCTGGGCAATTAACCTACTCGAAATATGTGTCTATACGGTATACACCCACTAAGCCCGCAAATTGCTACGCCCCTGACTAAGCTTATGATTGCTGAATTTCCAAAAATCATACACAAATGCATGTGGAATAAATACAAATTATGTTGTTAGTCATCAAGTTTAATAAAACAATTATATGTAATTTCTCATAATTAAGGGGAGGATTTATTTTGACCCGGAGACTTCATTTTAAAACAAAGTCTCCGGGGGGCGAATTTGTTTTAAAATAAACTCTCCGGGGGAGACTTTATTTTGGGGGAGACTTTATTTCGTGACACCGGCATGTATAAATATTCTCAACCCCAGAGCGCTAGTTGCCGGCATGTATAAATATTCTCAACCACATAGCGCTTGTTGTCGGCATATATAAATGTTCGTTACAACATATTTCTGTGATTCTTTTAACTCCACAATGAATTTCATAAAAACAAAGCATCGAACTTTAACTAGAAACCAGAATCTGTCATTACTTCTTCCAACGACATATAGGCGTCACTAGGTTTGGTTTCATCCAGTGTGGTAGCTCATGTTGTCACAACCTCATGACTTACCACACAGAGGCGTCACTAGTGTTGGTGTCACACATTGTGGTAGCTTAATATGTCACCCCTTAATGACTTACCACACAGAGGCGTAAATCGGATTGTTGTCATCCAGTGTGGTAGCTCATGAGGTCACCCTGTACCAGCTTACCACACAGAAGCGTCCCTAGAGTTGTTGTCAACTATTGCTGTAGCCCATCATATCACCCTGTCACTACTTACCACACAGAGGCATCCCTAGAGTTGTTGTCAACTATTGCTGTAGCCCATCATGTCACCATGTCACTACTTACCACACAGAGGCATCCCTAGAGTTGTTGTCAACTATTGCTGTAGCCCATCATATCACCCTGTACCAACTTACCAGACAGAGGCGTCCCTAGGGTTGTTGTCAACTATTGCTGTAGCCCATCATGTCACACTGTCACTACTTACCACACAGAGACGTCCCTAGAATTGTTGTCAACTATTGCTTTCGCCCATCATATCACCCTGGCACTACTTACCACACGGAGGCGTCCCTAGAGTTGTTGTCAACTATTGCTGTAGCCCATCATATCACCATGTAACGACTTAACACACAGAGGCGTCCCTTGAGTTGTTGTCAACTATTGCTGTAGCCCATCATGTCACCATGTCACTACTTACCCTAAAGACCATTTCCTTACTGCCCGTGTCTAATAACGTAGCCCATCATGCACCATGTCACTACTTACCCTAAAGACCAATTCCTTACTGCCTATGCCTAATAACGTAGCCCATCATGCCATCATGTCACTACTTACCCTAAAGACCATTTCCTTACTGCCCGTGTCTAATAACGTAGCCCATCATGCCACCATGTCACTACTTACCCTAAAGACCAATTTCCTTACTGCCCGTGTCTAATAACGTAGCCCATCATGCCACCATGTCACTACTTACCCTAAAGACCATTTCCTTACTGCCCGTGTCTAATAACGTAGCCCATCATGCCACCATGTCACTACTTACCCTAAAGACCATTTCCTTACTGTCCGTGTCTAATAACGTAGCCCATCATGTCACCATGTCACTACTTACCCTAAAGACCAATTCCTTACTGCCCGTGCCTAATAACGTAAACATGCAATATTTAAATTTGGATTCACCTCTTTTTATGGTGTCACCCGATGGGGTCCGTACCCCCTACAGACGCCTTTGGCAAAACATAAATTAGCTACCAACCAAATTGAAAGAGAGTTGCTTGTTCAGAAACTGTTAATCAAAATCATAACAATTAATCTTTGGTATAATGACTAGTCCAAATGCCATGTTGGGTGTGTTTATTCATTAATGATAAATATTAGAATAGTTGAATCAGTTGAATATTTGCATGGTGGGCCATATTCGAAGAAGTAAAAATATTCTGGGGCCGGATAAAAATAATAAACAAAAACGACATAGGTTGAGAAGTTTATATTACACAATTATTCTGTGAAGGGTGAAACTGAGATCTTGAACATGGGCGTAGGGAAGGGGGGGCAAGGGGGCATTTGCCCCCCTACATTTGAGAAGAAAAGTTTTTAATTTATTAAATGCATTAATAAATGTTGTATTTTAGCTATTACAGCACTAATTTGTAAGTCTTATTAATTTCTAAGGCTTTTTTCAACCCTTATTTTATACTGAACTTGAATTTAATTGAAAATTGTACCTGTATGGCATCGTCAGTTAAAATTTTTAAAAAAGTGGGATTTTTTTGCTGTAAAAATTCCTAGCGACGCCCATGATCTTGAATGCAGTAAATAGGTGAGGTCAGAGGTCAGACTTAATGTTAATGGTTTTGATACCTATGATATCACGCAGGTGAAAGTCTTTTATTCTGGTCTTCACACGGTTCTTGTTAAATTTAATAACTTAGAATGTCTGCTCACACAAATATATCGAACCAAAAAAACTGAGAATTTTCTTAGCAAATGATCGAATCCCTTGGAGTTTCTCTTTTTCCAATTGACGGTAAAAGACAATTAGAGAAAGATGTTGATGCTGCGACATTTAGCATCAGTTTGCAACTTTTTGAGTCTTCTGCCTGGAACATCATCAGGGTAACAGAGAAATGTATAGAGCACCAACACTAGCGACGCCTCTTCTCTCTACCCAAATCAAGAATTAAAAAAAAAGTACAATGTTATAGAAACAAAAATACATTTTTGACTATAATGAACAATATCCTACCTTTTGTAACCAGTCTATTCTCTACAAAAGTCTGAAGTCACCAACAAAATGGCGATTACTCTATCAGTAACATATAATAACGGGATTTTATTATCTTTGACCCGTTAGGTAAAAATAACCCTACCAGCTCAGGGACATTTTAATTTAAAAATAAATACGGAAATACCCTGACGCTAGCCACATATCTATAAATTTCAATTTTACGCAAGACGTCCAAGGTATTGAAAACAAGAACCAAATGATCTTATGTCTTATGTCTAGCAATCAAGTATTTTAAATGGACACTAATGCGCATGCGTAATTCATGAATAAAGCTAGACAATATTCCACAGCTGTGTGAATAATCACTCTGCTTTTTTTCCACCAGACATGTCAGTGTCAGGTAATATTCATATGCCGAAAACATTATGCCTTCTACACCAGTGCTTCTCAAAGTGGTGGTCCGTGGACCGGTGCCGGTCCGTAGGTCATCCGCCGCCGGTCCACAGAAATTATCAAGAAAGGTCAGAAAATTTTAACTACTACTACTATTCTTCATTTTTAACCATTAATCCTAACCCTAAACAATTTAACTACTACTACTATTCTTCATTTTTAACCATTAATCCTAACCCTAAACAATTTAACTACTACTACTATTCTTCATTTTTAACCATTAATCCTAACCCTAAACAATTTAACTACTACTACTATTCTTCATTTTTAACCATTAATCCTAACCCTAAACAATTTAACTACTACTACTATTCTTCATTTTTAACCATTAATCCTAACCCTAAACAATTTAACTACTACTACTATTCTTCATTTTTAACCATTAATCCTAACCCTAAACAATTTAACTACTACTACTATTCTTCATTTTCAACCATTAATCCTAACCCTAAAGAATGTGTCAATTTTTTTCGGAAATAGTATATAAATTGAAACAAATAAATAAAATCAATTAAATTTCGCTACCACGTCAAGTGCACCGGTCCCTAGAGCAATGAAAAAATCCCTGCCGGTCCGCCACACCAAAAAGTTGGAGAAGCACTGTTCTTCACTAAATATTTTTTTGGAAAATCCGATTTGTTGCTTATTTTGAGGTTTTCCCAAAAAATGAAGTTTTGACGTGGTTTAACTATTACTTTAAATAACATGAACTCAGGGGCGGATTAAGACTGCACGGGGCCCCTGGCTGCAATTCAAACTGGGGCCCTATCCAGCCAGCGTCCCAATAAAATGATTGCTGACAGCTAATAATATAAGACTATAACTGTAACTTGTAACTAAATCGTCCATTGGTTCCTTTCTCATAATTTTTCTGTACTACGGGATCGGATTCATCAAAAAACCGAACACAAAGAAATAACAGTTCGCTGGCATCGTAAAATTGAGTGTAAAAAGATAGTTTTAATAAAAATAAAGACAAATAAAAAAAATTAAAAAACCGCACTGGGATTCGAACCCGACACCACTTGCACTACAAGCCTGTAGGCTGCCACAAGACCACCATAACTTGATGCAAAAGACACATTTAAAAGATGTAAAAAGTATTTACTATCGGGTCCGAATAGCGATCAGATTAATACATAAGATTTTATTAATTTATTTAATTTATCAAATTTTTAAGGATTCATGCAAAAATGTGTCCACCTTTATTATAAAATATACCAAAATCATCGGGGGCCCCTGGCTTTAGCCCGTTCAGCCCCCCTCTTAATCCGCCATAGCATGAACTCACAGATTTTATGTTTAAAGTAGAATCACAGGTGACGCTAGACGCTAGGGGGTGCGGGTGGTTCGGACCTCATCTACAGTGGCGTAGCTAGAACTTTTGGCGCCCGGGGCGGTCTCCAATTTGCTGCCCTTTTTAGAGGCCGTCCATAAATGACGTCACGCACCTGGGGGGGGGGAGTCACACGTTTGTGACGAAGGGGGAGGTGTTTAAGAAATGTGACGTCACGTCAAACGCGCAACTTTAAATAAATTTCCACTTAAATATTTGATTACTGACACTTTATTTAATGACGTTTATGTAAAACGCGTGTTACGATATTAGAATGCACCCTTACACTAAAAACATACTTAAATGGCAAAAATTTAATTTGAAACATGCGCATTTTCAAACAGAAAATAAGGCTTTGTGACGTCTTATTGAAGAAAGAGTCTAAGTTTTTGTGACGAGGGGGGCGGGGGTGTAACATCAGCCAAAATAGCGTGCTTCATTTATGGACGGTCACTTAGTCGATTATATTATGGTTTTTTAAAATGAATGAACATGAATAAATAATTGTAATTGAAACGAAGTCAAAGTGGGGAACACGTTTACCATTGCATGCCATATTTATGTAAGCAGTAATAAAAGAGGCCGCATAAGATTATATACCTATAAATACACATTTATAAAAATACAAGATAATTTTTTTAAAGGCCACAAGAAAGTTACTGAGGTCGCAGCCCCCCCCCCATGAGACAAAACATATTCCAAATTTACACCCCAAAAAAACATTACCAATTACTGTTACTATTCTTTTATGTTGTATTTTTAAATGAATGATTTTTTTTAAAAACAAAGAAATGTGTATACATTAGCAGTAGCGTAACAACGGCTTGGCATTGGGGCAGTTGCAAAGGGCGCCGGCCTGCGCCAGTTCAAAAGGGCGCCTCAAAATCTCTAATTTTTAAATTTTTATTTAAATAAAAGGCGCCAAAAATAAATTAGCCAAGGGCGTCAAAAACCCAGTTACGCCTCTGTACATTAGTATGTTAACATATTTATACATTTACTTTCCTAACTTTCATAATAGAAAAATCGTGTATTACGCTATCAAAATTAAAATTATTTGTAATATCTTGTTCTATGGACAGTATTGCAAGATTTTGTTGTCTTAAATCGCTCATTGTGGAACGAAGATAATTTTTTATCAACTTCAGTTTGGAGAAGCTCCTTTCACAACTAGCGACACTGATAACAGTAGTTGAAAAAATTCATAGCAAAAATTACAATGTTGGGAACATAATTTTCCAATCTATACAGTTGAATAAATTTTAATAGATCAAAGGTGCCTTTTCCCCTGTTTTTCTAACATAACATAGGTACAGCCATAAAATCCTGGATCCTTTTTAATTCCATATTGAACTGTCAATGTCAATAAAGTAATTTATTTGATGTTCAAATGCTTCATTTAGTAGGTTTCATGGTATTATATAAGAATATTTTCTTGCAAAGAAATGCAACTCTTCAAAGCGTTATTTTATTTTATTTTATAATTTCATCCATGGATAAAAACATTTCTCGTTGTCCTTCTTATTCTAAAGATAGAACCACGTCTTCTGAATTTTCCCTACTCATATTTTTCTCCTAACTAGGCGTTCAGTTGATATCTCAATCTCTTCACAAATTGTTTGGTTGATATAACAGCATTTTGTATTAGCACATCTCTTTGTTCCATGCAATGGCTTTGCATTAATTTTAAAAAATGACGGGTTCCCATAAATTGAGATAACATAGAAGAGAAAAAGATTGCATAGAATTGAGTAAAATTCCAGCATCTGAACTCTTTTTCCTAGTTACTTCTTCAGATGTCAATTTTTACAAGACGCTTGAAAGTTTAAAGTAGGTCTTTTTCGAAATTATTATGCCAATTGTGGTGTTTATTAACAGAGAAATTTGAATTTTTACAACTTCTTGTCATAAATCTTCATAATATTCCATAAAATAGACGAACTCAAATTATTTACACATTACTATTACTTTAATTGGATAGGCATCACATGCTTAATGAATAACTGTTTTTAATGAAAAACGCAAATTATGTGTGCTACTTTACGCAATAAAAACAACAAAAAAATTAATTTTTAATAACTTACCTTTCAATAATTTACTGAAAACTGAAACGGTAATATAAATTACTACTTGCAAGTTAAACACAATATTTGAACCACCATGCCTTGTAAGTACTTGTTCGATCATCATTCTGCGAAGTCGAGACTATCACACATCAATCGGCCGGCCCTGTTGTGTTTTTTTTGGGGTAGTTTTCTTATAAAAGCGTCATCAGAGTCATCTGTGACGTATACGCTTAATTTTCCAAACAAATTGATACCATTTTTAGCGATTAAAAATTTTTTAACGGTGTTAAGTTAGTTATAACATCCACTATGTAATCAAAAAAATTTTGGGCGAATCCGTTATTTGAGACTCGAAAGTACAAGTATTGTTGTTTCAATTGGGTTTTCCCCCTTCAAAAGAAAAAGGGCGGTTGTCGGAAATTGTTGTACTTTTCAAATGCCCAGAAATGCCGCCCCTAAATGTGTGTCACCCTGGGCCGACCACCCCCTCCGCCCCCCTAGCTACGCCACTGGGAAAAGTCCTCATAAAGTTTCTCTCCTGGGATTAGTAAAGGGTTGATAACACAGTAGCAAAGCCCTTGACCGCAGACTGAAGAAATGTAGAGTATGAATTGATTGCACGATTTTTCCAAGACTAAAGAGGTTAAAAAATCTAAAGAAAAGGTTAAGACAAGACCAATTTTATATTTAAAAAATTAGGGTGCCTGGATAGTCATCACCGGATCTCCGATGGTGGACAGTCCAATGTTTCCATTAAACACTCACAACTTGACATGTTCTGATATACATGTACTGTCAAAACTTGACATGTTCCGATATACTGTCAAAACTTGACATGTTCCGGTATACTGTCAATATGTGTTTTGTTCCGTTATCGATTTAGGACAAATCTATTTTTTACTGAAGTTTTTTATTTTATTTTTTAATTTTTTATTTATAAACATGATGTTTGTAAAAGTTTTTAAAGACTTTCAATAATAAGAAAACGAAAATTTATATACGTTTTTTTTCTCTTCAAACTAAATCATTAAAATATTTGTACTGAAATAGTTTTTCAAATTAGATTTTACTTCGAATAAAGTGAAGTCGAAATTTTACATTCTTTTCAATCTTCAGCTTGTTACGGGATTCAGTTTCAATGTGAAATTATTCCCGGCATTTCTCTTGGAGCGTTTGATTTGATGCAGACTTGTCCCGGCATCTCTCTTGGAGAGTTTGATTTGATGCAGACTTGTCCCGGCATCTCTCTTGGAGCGTTTGATTTGATGCAGACTTGTCCCGGCATCTCTCTTGGAGCGTTTGATTTGATGCAGACTTGTCCCGGCATTTCTCTTGGAGAGTTTGATTTGATGCAGACTTGTCCCGGCATTTCTCTTGGAGAGTTTGATTTGATGCAGACTTGTCCCGGCATCTCTCTTGGAGAGTTTGATTTGATGCAGACTTGTCCCGGCATTTCTCTTGGAGAGTTTGATTTGATGCAGACTTGTCCCGGCATTTCTCTTGGAGAGTTTGATTTGATGCAGACTTGTCCCGGCATTTCTCTTGGAGAGTTTGATTTGATGCAGACTTGTCCCGGCATTTCTCTTGGAGAGTTTGATTTGATGCAGACTTGTCCCGGCATCTCTCTTGGAGAGTTTGATTTGATGCAGACTTGTCCCGGCATTTCTCTTGGAGAGTTTGATTTGATGCAGACTTGTCCCGGAATTTCTCTTGGAGAGTTTGATTTGATGCAGACTTGTCCCGGCATTTCTCTTGGAGAGTTTGATTTGATGCAGACTTGTCCCGGCATTTCTCTTGGAGAGTTTGATTTGATGCAGACTTGTCCCGGCATTTCTCTTGGAGAGTTTGATTTGATGCAGACTTGTCCCGGCATCTCTCTTGGAGAGTTTGATTTGATGCAGACTTGTCGAAACACTTATAACCAAAATTATGTTTATTACTGGGAAATCATTGATATCATGGCCATGAGAAAGGAGAATTTCAAGTAAGAAGAATTCATTTTTACCTTTATCTAATTAATTTTATGTTTTTAATGATACAATTATTACCAGATGATTACCTGTACCAAAGAAATGTTATGTGAGAACAATTTTAAGGATGCATACACTTTCTATTATTATTAAAGCGTTCGATTCAATATGAAGTAAAACGGTTAATAATTTTTAAACAGATTTTTTTTCCAAAATGATGAAATTTGAGATACTAAATAGTGTATACATCACCACAGATTTTCTAGCTTTTTCCCGCAAGACATTGCTTCAAGGCGTTTGCAATGTAGGTCCGATTTTTTTACATCCCTTTATATAACTTGTTCTGTTTGTCCGTCAGGGTTTTTAATCTTATGATTTATATTTCTCCAACTTCACACACTTCGAATTTTAATACGAAACAATTAATTAATTTTTTTAATCTTCTGTTTTTAATTAGTTGTTTAATTCTTTGCATTGTCTTTATATTGGTATATTGCCACCTGTTTTTAACTAGTTGTTTAATTCTTTGCATTGTCTTTATATTGGTATATTGCCACCTGTTTTTAACTAGTTGTTTAATTCTTTGCATTGTCTTTATATTGGTATATTGCCACCTGTTTTTAACTAGTTGTTTAATTCTTTGCATTGTCTTTATATTGGTATATTGCCACCTGTTTTTACCTAGTTGTTTAATTCTTTGCATTGTGTTTATATTGGTATATTGCCACCTGTTTTTAACTAGTTGTTTAATTCTTTGCATTGTGTTTATATTGGTATATTGCCACCTGTTTTTAACTAGTTGTTTAATTCTTTGCATTGTGTTTATATTGGTATATTGCCACCTGTTTTTAACTAGTTGTTTAATTCTTTGCATTGTGTTTATATTGCCACCTATTTTTAACTAGTTGTTTAATTCTTTGCATTGTGTTTATATTGGTATATTGGCACCTGTTTTTAATTGAGCGCTATAGTCAGATATGTATAAAAATCACCGGTGAGTCCTAGAATACTGACATAGAACCCATGCTTGATTCCAAGAGTTGCTCTTTGGTACAATTGAATGTTTACTCTTTTTACTTAAAATATTATTTTTTAAAAAAAATTAATTAGAAAAAGAAAAGAAAATTTTTAAAGAAATATGAAATTTTAAACTTTATTTAAAGATCATGTCAGACAATTGAGTAAAGTAGAGACGGCCCCTTTGCAAAGGCCTTGAACACAGACCCAAAAAGAAGAGAGGGTGAAAAGTGACCGTAAGATTTTCCAGGGACCGAAGAGATGAGGAAAAATTATCTCGCAAAAACGTGTTGAAGCACATGCTTCTGTTCGAATGAGAACAAATTGTCCACATAAAAAAAGAATATCTACTCGGAATAATCGAAATGGTTAAGAATTAATATGAAAGCTTGCATACATAGAAAATAAAAACTCCTTCATGATAGTCTATTCTATAACTCCTTCAAGATAGTCTATTCTATAACTCCTACAAGATAGTCTATTCTATAACTCCTTCAAGATAGTCTATTCTATAACTCCTTCAAGATAGTCTATTCTATAACTCCTTCAAGATAGTCTATTCTATAACTCCTTCAAGATAGTCTATTCTATAACTCCTACAAGATAGTCTATTCTATAACTCCTTCAAGATAGTCTATTCTATAACTCCTTCAAGATAGTCTATTCTATAACTCCTTCAAGATAGTCTATTCTATAACTCCTTCAAGATAGTCTATTCTATAACTCCTTCAAGATAGTCTATTCTATAACTCCTTCAAGATAGTCTATTCTATAACTCCTTCAAGATAGTATATTCTATAACTCCTTCAAGATAGTCTATTCTATAACTCCTTCAAGATAGTCTATTCTATAACTCCTTCAAGATAGTCTATTCTATAACTCCTTCAAGACAGTCTATTCTATAACTCCTTCAAGACAGTCTATTCTATAACTCCTTCAAGACAGTCTATTCTATAACTCCTTCAAGATAGTCTATTCTATAACTCCTTCAAGATAGTCAATTCTATAACTCCTTCAAGATAGTCTATTCTATAACTCCTTCAAGATAGTCTATTCTATAACTCCTTCAAGATAGTCTATTCTATAACTCCATCAAGATAGTCTATTCTATAACTCCTTAAAGATAGTCTATTCTATAACTCCTTCAAGATAGTCTATTCTATAACTCCTTCAAGATAGTCTATTCTATAACTCCTTCAAGATAGTCTATTCTATAACTCCTTCAAGATAGTCTATTCTATAACTCCTTCAAGATAGTCTATTCTATAACTCCTTCAAGATAGTCTATTCTATAACTCCTTCAAGATAGTCTATTCTATAACTCCTTCAAGATAGTCTATTATATATACTTTATTATATTTTCCACTAATACAATATTCGAACTGTGCTGCGGTGAGGTAGGATTCAGGAATCATTCGAAAACCCAGGTAATACATCTCATAAAGATGGGCCCATCGATAACAAAGACTAACATTTTGACACCAGGGTTTCCACACCACACTATATATAGGTCGTCTCAACACACCACCCTATATATATATATAGGTCGTCTCCCCACACCACACTATATATAGGTCGTCTGTCCACACCACACTATATATAGGTCGTCTCAACACACCACACTAGATATAGGTCGTCTGTCCACACCACACTATATATAGGTCGTCTCCCCACACCACACTATATATAGGTCGTCTCAACACACCACACTAGATATAGGTCGTCTGTCCACACCACACTATATATAGCTCGTCTCAACACACCACACTATATATAGGTCATCTGTCCACACCACACTATATATAGGTCGTCTCAACACACCACACTATATATAGGTCGTCTCAACACACCACACTATATATAGGTCGTCTGTCCACACCACACTATAAATAGGTCGTCTCAACACACCACACTATATATAGGTCGTCTCAACACACCACACTATATAGAGGTCGTCTCAACACACCACACTATATATAGGTCGTCTCAACACACCACACTATATATAGGTCGTCTGTCCACACCACACTACATATAGGTCGTCTCGCTACACCACACTACATATAGGTCGTCTGTCCACACCACACTATATATAGGTCGTCTCCCCACACCACACTATATATAGGTCGTCTGTCTACACCACTCTATATATAGGTCGTCAGCCCACACCACACTATATATAGGTCATTTCCCGACACCTCACTATATATAGGTCGTCTGTCTACACCACACTATATATAGGTCGTCTGTCCACACCACACTATATATAGGTCGTCTCCCCACACCACACTATATATAGGTCGTCTGTCCACACCACACTATATATAGTTCGTCTCCCCACACCACAATTTTATATAGGTCGTCTGTCCACACCACACTATATATAGGTCTTCTCCCCACACCACACTATATATAGGTCGTATTCCCACACCACACTATATATAGGTCGTCTGTCCACACCACACTATATATAGTTCGTCTCCCCACACCACATTTTTATATAGGTCATCTGTCCACACCACACTATATATAGGTCGTCTCCCCACACCACACTATATATAGGTCGTCTCCCCACACCACACTATATATAGGTCGTCTCCCCACACCACACTATATATAGGTCGTCTGTCCACACCACACTATGTATAGGTCGTATCCCCACACCACACTATATATAGGTCGTCTCCCCACACCACACTATATATGGGTCGTCTCCCCACACCACACTATATATAGGTCGTATCCCCACACCACACTATATATAGGTCATCCCCCCACACCACACTATATATAGGTCGTCTCCCCACACCACACTATATATAGGTCGTCTGTCCACACCACACTATATATAGGTCGTCTCCCCACACCACACTATATATAGGTCGTCTCACCACACCACACTCTATATAGGTCGTCTCCCCACACCACACTTTATATAGGTCGTCTCCACACACCACACTATATATAGGTCGTCTGTCCTCATAAACTATCATTGATCGACTAAAACTTGTAAATATTACCTGCACAGGTGAACTGTCTTCATGTCAATGCATGAGGAGAGTTCACATTAAATGTCATTACATTTGTGACCATTGATTCTCATACCTTGACGCCGACATTTGTGACCAGTTATTCTCAATACCCTGACACCAAAATTTGTGACCAGTGATTCTCATACTTTGAAACCAACATTGTGAATGAGTTGAAATGTAAAAAAAATTAAAATAATATATTTTAGATTTGAACAATAATCACTTTATTTTTTGTGTGAAAAATTTAATGGTTACAAACAAAAACTCATGTTAAATTAAAACAATTTTTTTATTATATGTAACTTATTTGCTTTAAAAGTGACCGGATGGAAAAAAATGGAAAAATAAAATTGTCAGTTCAACAATTTGTTTGTTCGTTTTTTTGTCTGTTTGTATGTTTGTTGTTTTATTTATTCCTCACTCGTGTCCGAATAAACCTGCGGGCAGATTATAACCTATATAACTGAACTAAGAAATAATAATAATATTAATAATAACCCCCTTTTCAGACCATGACGGTCTATGGGGCATGTGAAGTAGCGTTCACAAGTTTTGTAGCCACCACTTTTGAGGCGGTATGTGTGGCTAGCACAATGCCCCGAGGGCCTTGCCAGTACCTAGGCTAGAACCCGTGACTCTCTCTAGCCTCAGTTCGGCAGTCCAGGCGAGACCACCGCGCCCTCTTTTGAACTAAGAAAAAAAAATTAATTTATTTTCTTGCATATTTTTTTCTGTCAAGACGACAAATGAAGAGTCAAGTCAATTAATATTTGTTGTTTAAAAAAGAAACAAAGATATTGGTTTTAAAGAGCCAATGAAGTTATGTGGAATTTATACATAGAAATGCATGACGCCAAGCAGTGAAAGTCAGAAACTTGAAGCTATTATTTATACATAGAAATGTATGACGCCAAGCAGTGAAAGTCAGAAACTTGAAGCTATTATTTATACATAGAAATGCATGACGCCAAGCTGTGAAAGTCAGAAACTTGAAGCTATTATTTATACACAAACAGCCACTGAGATGAGGAACAATAAAGTATAAAATAGGAATCAGATAAAAGAGATGGACTGGATGTGGACAGAAAAATCACAGGAGAGATGATGTTATTTTTTAAGGACGTATGCAATACAATGACATCCTTTTGTGTTTAAACTTGCATTTTATAAAAGTTTGAATTTTGTTAACGTGTTCGTTTTTATCGTTTATATAGATAAGCCATGCAAGACGAGAAGAACGAGAAATTGTATAAGTTTTTTTCCTTGCATATGAAACAAGGAAAGTAATTTTCATCCCTATGTCTATCAAAGTGTTATATTAAAATGTGTATTTTCCAATTTGAATTTAATGGCTCATGTATTATTACTACTTTCACTGTGTTTTATATCCTCCTGTTTTTAAGTTAGTGATAACATTATGGTGTTACGTTTTTTGTACGTTTTATAAAGAGATTTTTGTATAACGTATGAAGTTGTTTATAGATTTTTTTAGATAAATTTAAATGTTTTATACGATCGCCTACATATCTTAGACTTACTACTTACAATTGAGTTTTTCAATTGAAGTTTTGCATTTTTGTGATACTAGTCAAATGTAAGCAAGATAACTGTTACAGCTAATGTTAAAACAAGATAACTGTTACAGCTAATGTTAATACTAGATAACTGTTACAGCTAATGTTAAAACTAGATAACTGTTACAGTTAATGTTAAAACTAGATAACTTTTACAGCTAATGTTAAAACTAGATAACTTTTATAGCTAATGTTAAAACTAGATAACTTTTACAGCTAATGTTAACACTAGATAACTGTTACAGCTAATGTTAAAACTAGATAACTGTTACAGCTAATGTTAAAACTAGATAACTGTTACACCTAATGTTAAAACTAGATAACTGTTACAGCTAATGTTAAAACTAGATAACTGTTACAGCTAATGTTAAAACAAGATAACTGTTACAGCTAATGTTAAAACTAGAGGCACCAATATTTTTTTTTGAGAATTGCAAGCACCACTAATGTTACATTTGAAATATTTTTTTTATCGTTTCGACACTTCTAGCTCATAGAATAAATAAATGTTTATAAAGTCGTCTTTTGGTTGCATTAGTTTAATGTTAACACGTTTTTAAAAGTTCATCAGATCAGTGTAGTGATAGACTTTATTAAATAACACTTTTTGTACAGACTTATGTCTGATGTGACAGATGTACATGTAAACTTTGTTGTACAGACTTATGTCTGATGTGACAGATGTACATGTAAACTTTGTTTGTATTTTATTTTGACTTCGTCAGTTTTAAACACATATAACGTTTTTATTTAAATAATAAAGTTGGGTATCCATTAGCCTCAATATTAAACCACAAACATTGTCAGAAACTTTTTAGATTTATCCACATAATATAATATTACTAACCACTAGTATTAGTATTAAGACGTATGCTTTTCTATAACCGCACTAAGACATCACATTTATAAGTTCATCATTATGACGTCACATTCACCGATGATATAAGAAGATTCATTTGTTTAAATATCCCACACTGAAGCAATCACAGTACATGTTTGTCAACACTGATGTACCAAACAAACTGGGTCAGCCAGAAATTGATATATCATCCGAATGTTACCACACACCACAATAAAGCATGCCCCATATCCACATATGACACGCAACCCACATATTGTCATTTCAACAAACATGTCCGTTTAAGTAAATAAATGTACATGTATAAATAAACACAAACACACAAACAATAATAATATTAAACAGTAACACAATTCGTTTTTACATGTTTATTTAGTTTTATAAACTTAGACACACTAAAATGGTAATCAATAAAGTAAACTGTTTAAAACAATAAACTAGTTGATACTTCTATAGAATTAAATATTTAATTTAACTTACTATACAAATACAACAATGTCCAAATGAAAAAGAAATGAAATTATTAAAAAATAACAAGCAATTCTAATCTTATAACAAGATGTTACATGTTTGTTGGTGGTGTGGGTGCCGATATGGAAGGTGTGAGTGTACATGAGGCGTGTTGTTGGTGGTGTGGGTGCCGATATGAAAGGTGAGAGTGTACATGAGGCGTGTTGTTGGTGGTGTGGGTGCCGATATGGAAGGTGAGAGTGTACATGAGGCGTGTTGTTGGTGGTGTGGGTGCCGATATGGAAGGTGAGAGTGTACATGAGGCGTGTTGTTGGTGGTGTGGGTGCCGATATGGAAGTTGAGAGTGTACATGAGGTGTGTTGTTGGTGGTGTGGGTGCCGATATGGAAGGTGAGAGTGTACATGAGGCGTGTTGCTGTTGGTGTGGGTGCCGATATGGAAGGTGAGAGTGTACATGAGTCATGTTGTTAATTTGATGTATTAGAGTCTAATACAACTTTCAAAACATGATTAAGTTTATATAGAGAACAAAATATATAGTGTTATTAATACATTAGATGGAATTGTTGGAGATAGGGGTGCCAAAAAATAAGATGGGGAGCACATGGGGCGTTAAAGTGGCTGTTATCAATGACAAGAAACAATAGTTTATTCAAGTTATATAAATAGTCGATGATTTATTTTTTAAAAAATAGATTAATAAATGTATGTGACTATGTTTTATTAACAAAAAAATGTCATAGTTGGAGGTTGGTGTGAAATACTGGTACTCGGGGCGCACTTGGGGCGTGATAGACTGGGGGCGCACATGGGGCGTGATAGACTGGGGGCGCACATGGGGCGTGATAGACTGGGGGCGTACATGGGGCGTGATAGACTGGGGGCGCACATGGGGCGTGATAGACTGTTGTATTTTATAGTCATTAATATTTGGTACAAGTTATTTAAAAAATGAATTTTTCAACAAAATATTTATTTGATATTAACAGGTTATAAGTACATGAAATGGGTAAATTAATGAAAAGGGATCCGACACTGATGGTAGGGGTGCCAACTTTGTAGTTGAGGGCGCTGACAATGGTAGCGATGTGGATGCATTAAATGTGGTAGTGGTCAAGCTTTATTAAAATAGTGTCCATTTGATACCAGTTTGTATCAAGTCAAAATGTAAACAATAAAAACATTTTCAAGTAATAATTCATAAGTACATGGGAAAGTAGGAGGTAGGGTGCCGACACTGGTGGTTAGGGCGCACATGGGGCGTGGTGTTGTGGTGTACATGGGGCGTGGTGTTGTGGTGTACATGGGGCGTGGTGTTGTGGTGTACATGGGGCGTGGTGTTGTTGTGTACATGGGGCATGATGTTGTGGTGTACATGGGGCGTGGTGTTGTGGTGTACATGGGGCGTGGTAGAGGGTGTTGTCTATTACAACAATCAACAGTTGATACAAGTTTGTATAAAGTATATAAAATATTATAACATTGTTTACATTATAGATATTTGCTCAAGTCCCAACCAGCGCCACTAAAATTACTTCCTTTAGAGTTGACCCCACTGTGGACATGGTCATAGTACCAGCCATCATCATACCCCAGTGGGTGGACATAAGCCCCACTACTGCCTGGACATGTACATGTTGTGTACGTGTACTTGGTCTTATAATCACTCACATTGTACTTGTCTATCCAGTGTCCTACAGAGATCTGTTTAGGACATCCATGTGGATGTGATACTATCCATATCAACTTGTCTTCATGTCTCTCGTATTTGTTGTTTACTTTCTGCCATAGATCATCCCAGTGGTCCGCCATCTTGTCCAGTGTGTTCAGTAAATCTACGTCACATGTCACACATGTAACAAACACCTGTCTTCCTCAATGTTTGCCTCACACACCATCCAGCCATCAAGAGTGACCAGTGGACTATCTTGTCTATCATAGAACAATCTACACGTGGTGTGTCTCGCCTCAAGGTCATCAAACACCACGTGTGTGGCCGTCTTCATCTCTACCTCCCCCCACACTTTGCTGGGTGTGTCCGAGTGTTGACACTTGTGACATTGACAAGTTCCCTTGTTGTATTTAATGTTTACATACGTCACCCTCCCAGTCCCTACTCTCATGACGTCACTTCCTCTCATGTTATAAAATGCATATGGTCGTTTGGTGTTTGGCCAAAACTCTGGTCTCTCTGTACTGGTCATTTTAACATCTACCCTGACAGTGAGGTCAGCTATAGCTTTGATGTACTCAACTAGGAGGTTGTCATGGTAACCTTCAGGCAGGTGATTGATGTTAAAATCGTTGACAGGTATAAACAGTTTGTGACCTGGATTCTTCTTACAGCCAACAAGATGTTTGTGTAGATCTGCTTCTCCTCCTTCTGACACCTGGGTTTCATGTGTACCTGACAAGGTCATCAAAGAAAGTACATTTTAGTCCATGTCTTACACCTGTCTCTCTTCTATTATCTCTATTGAAATAGATTTCATTTAGTCTATTATTTCATTTCAATAGATTCAAAGATTAATTTCTATTATGAATTGTGAGACATTTTTGTTTAAATCATAGAAAGTGTCAAAAAATAAAATGTTAAAAATTATATCAACATCCAATAAACGTGGATATAGAATGTTGGATACAACAATGATAGCCGTTGAAATTAAACTGTTGTATTGTTATATATCAACATCCAATAAACGTGGATATAGAATGTTGGATACAACAATGATAGCAGTTGAAATTAAACTGTTGTATTGTTATATATCAACATCCAATAAACGTGGATATAGAATGTTGGATATAATAATGATAGCCGTTGAAATTAAACTGTTGTATTCTTATATATCAACATCCAATAAACGTGGATATAGAATGTTGGATATAATAATGATAGCCGTTGAAATTAAACTGTTGTATTGTTATATATCAACAAATATATAAAAGAGATTTACCACAGAAAATATCTGAAAGATCCTTCATGTTGAATTTGACATTTGGCTCAGCAACCTGACTGTCATTTATGTCATCTTCCAGGCTGTGCTCTGTGTCATCTTCCAGGCTGTCCTCCGTGTCATCTTCTTGACTGTCATCTGGTTCATTTTTTTCTTGGCTTTGTTCTTTAAGATGATCTAATTATGATATAAATCAAATATGTTATATTTACAATAAGACAATATTATAATTATTCATGTCTTTCTCACACGTTATTCTCTCTATCTCTCTCTCTCTCTCTATTTCAATTTAACTGGGATAATTGAAAATGTTCAAGTAAGTTTTCATTATATTTTGTACATGTCTTAGTCACTGTCTATGTCTCTCTTTTACTCTCTTACACATTTTTTATTTTATTAGGACGCTTTCTCTTTTTCTCTCTTTCGACGCTTTCTCTTTCACTCTCTCTTTTTATGCTTTATCTCTCTCTCTCTCTCTCTGTCACCCTCTTACTTTTTTTCTCTTCGACGCTCTCTCTCTCTCTCTGACGCTTCCTGTACCTTTATCTTTCTATTTCTATCTCTGATACATGTTCTCTCTTCCTCCTTCTCTCTCTCTTCTATGAAAATTGTAACGAAATTCTATAAGTTATAAGAAATTTATATTAAAAAGAAATATTTAAAAGTATTTGTAGCAACATTTTACCATTGTTTTGAAACACATTGAAATTTTCTGTTACAAGACTTGATTTAGTGTAAGCATTCTGAAAATAGAAAAAAAGAATTAAACAATTTTTTATTATAAAAATTTGCCAAAAAAGTAAGTTAATTAATTTTTTAAAAAGTGTATACATATTTTATGTTCGATTAAAAAACACATTTTATTTGATAGACCCTTGTTCATATTTGTTCCATTTATCGACAATGTGAGTACATAAGCGCACGAGAAAAGTGCTGTGTTATTAAATTTCGCTAGTTTTATCTGACTAACTGTCGCAGAAACTGTTCAGACAGATGACAACTTTTAATAATTTTTACAATTATGCTGATAAATTATTTAAAATAAATAAAAACCGTATGTACACATTGTTAGACATCTGCTCAGTTAAAATTAAATAAAACGGTAAGTACGGTCAAAAGAGTTTCAAGTTCTGTCAGCTAGTGTATATCTTCCTTGGAATGATCAAAAGATTCGTCTGTCGTCTGCAATAATTTAATAGATGAAGATGGGCCATATCAATACTTACATACTGCAACTACGCCTTATGAGTACTTAAAATTCAACCTTTCATTAAAACATATTTATGCATTTTAAAGTATAAAAAAATGTATTCTTTTTTTTAAAGACAATTATTCAAATTATTGGAACAACTTTAGTTGCATGTCAATTATTTTTAAACAAATTTAAAAAGTTATAAATGAATGATTTTTAAGTGTAATCGAACGAACATTTGAATTATGCGATCTAAAATTATTATACAATTACTAAAAACATTATCAGGAACATTTTTAGCGGACTTAAACATTTAAAATAATTACAATAATAATAAATTCCCTTAGTATATAAATATCTTTAATTAATACATTGCTATAAAACAAATTTAACATAGGATTTAACATTTTAATGAAAATAATTACTAAAAATTAATTTTATTAAATATGTTTTATTTTTATTCCTTTTTTCTAAATTTTTAATTTGATTCGGACGTTTTTATTAGTTACTATGGATACATGACGCGCATGATTGTAAGCTGACACACAGGCTTATCACTTAAACTAAATTTATTGAATATATTAGAAATACGTTTAATTAATTGCACACAAATAACAAAACGTATTAACTATGCTACTATTTCTGATGTGGTAATGGCTACTACCATTCTGCCGAGACTCTCCACATAGTCTTAAAGTCGAAATCACAAAAACAATGTGATTTTCATTTAATTTACAGTTAATTACAGTGAATCAAGAATGCAAAGTATGTGACAATGTTACTTTTAAAATAAAAAAAAGAATTCAATAATGAAAGCTATTTAAAAATCAAATAAATAATGTTTTAAAGAGTATATTTTGCACTTAATACATAAACTCTGTAGACTATACTATACGATATAGTATATCAGCCTTTTGAGACTATTGATATTTCCTTTGCCTTTAGCCTAAAGGCAAAGGAAAACTTTAGCCTTTAGTTATAAGTTTTAGACAAGTATTTGAGTTATCAAAGTCAAGATAGTCTGCATACAGATACAATACCTTTGCTATTAAAATAATACAAATTATTTTACAAAATATACAAAGTCTAAGAATCAAGAAAAGAGATTTCTATATTATTTATATTATTTACATATAAATTCCCCATTCATGTATTAAAATTATTAATTTTTTAATTGGTATCGTTATCCTGTTCCTATTCATACTTTAGTACTCAGGACATTGCCTTACACTAAATTAATAAAATACTATGTAGTAAATTGGATTTAGCATCAATTTAATTAATTATTAATGATTAAACAAAAGGTTTTGTAGTTCCACTTTTTTTAATAATATTTATTTAAGAAAGAAAGAAATAATTTTAACCTAGTTATTGATACACACTAACAAATAGCATTAGATAATGAAAATTAAATTAGTTGATAGTATTTATTTATTTAAAAATGGAGTGTCCAATGTAAACTTTATATTTATTAACCTTACATATAATGATGTTGTCCAATGTAAACTTTATATTTATTAACCTTACATATAATGATGTTGCTCCAAAATATATTGTAATTATTTAAATTATTATTTCATTATAATTGTTTATTACTTTTTTACACTAAAATAGTTTTAATATGCATTATATTTATAAATATCTCTTCAAAATATTTGTGTTAACATACACAAATAATTTTCTTGTAGTGGTTGTTTTTCTTTCTTGTGATTGCATAGTAATAAAGGGAAAGAAAGCAATTAAGTATAATATAAAATCATAAAATATTGTTTAATAAATTCAATTTTACTAGTTTTGTAGAAGTACTGGAGAAAATGGAGATTTTTTTTTAAGCTTTAAAAATATAATACATATTTTTATCACCTTAGATATTGTGTTTCTCATTTTTTCCAACTATTTAAATGTAAGTACAATTATTTCTTTAAAATGTGCATTATTTTATCAACATAACTTAAGCTGACACCAATATAATGTTATATTTTATCAATATCATCTTCTATTTAACACTCAAATGACATATTTATAATACTATAATGAATTTATTTTTATTTTAAAAAATAATATTTTAATGAAAACCATTAATCAGACGTTGTTTTGTTTTTTTTAATTTAATGCTTCAACAACATTCTTACAATGATAAGTATTACAAGTCTTTTTAAGTTTTGTTTTGTTTCATAAATTTTTATCCAACCTATTCAATAACAAATCAAATTAATATATTTTAAATGTTTCAATTAAAAGAAACTAAAGTAATATTTATTTGTAACTGTTTTTTATCCTTATTATTGTGTAATAATATAAAATTTAGTTATACGGCTATTATAATAAAACAAGCCTTTATTATTGTGTAATAATATATAATTTAGTTATAAAACTATTGATAATAAAACAAGCCTGTTTCTGGTATGAAAGAAAAATTGAAACATAATAAAATATGGGATTTTCTTATGTTTGCAATTGGTCATGAAATATTATCTCTATTCCTACAATATTATAATTAATTGGGTCAGTATAATTTATGACATTACATTTTACAATAAAAAGAACATAGGTCTCCTTCCCATATTTTGAAGAAAATGTTTGACATGAACTTTATCAACTTAAATTGAATAACTTAAAAGAAACACAGTAATATCTTTGTGAAACTGTTTTTAAAAAATGATTAATATTAGTATTAAATTATATTGTCTTGTATTGATTGTGACTAAATATATTATGTATATATTAGTTTATTAACAATAATTTCAATTACATGTAGTCTCATTTGTCTTTTTAATGTTTTTTTGTTATACAGCTTTAAGAGTAAGTCATGCTTCTTCATCAATTAATACATCTTGATATATAAAATTAAAATTTACAATATTGTACACTATTATTTCCTATCCGCTTTTTGATAAATGAACTTTGCTTTTCTTATTGAGATAATTTACATTTTTTATCCTATAGAGTGTTTAAAAAAATTATCTTTACAGATATTTGTTTTAAATTCTTGATCTACGGTTGTTCAATTAAGAAAAAAAACTTCAATATTAATAGATAAAGAAAACAGTAGATTAAAAAAAATAATAGAATTTAAAAAATTAAACAATAATTATTAACACCTCTTAAGCAGTTAGAATTTAATTTGGTCTGAATGCTGTCAGTATTGATGTAGATGAATGTTAAAATTGTTTAAACTATGTTTAACATATATTTGTTTTGTTTTAATTCAAAGCATTTTTTTAATTTAATAAAATATTTAAAAAACGTCTTAGCTACATAAGGTACTCACCCCCATAATTCTTGATGAAAGTTAAATAACTGGAAGATTCACTTATACCAGTCAGAGACAATTACCTGGTGATTTAATGTAGATTATATTTTATACCAGTCAGAGACAATTACCTGGGGATTTAATGTGGATTATATTTTATACCAGTCAGAGACAATTACCTGGTGATTTAATGTGGATTATATTTTATACCAGTCAGAGACAATTACCTGGTGATTTAATGTGGATTATATTTTATACCAGTCAGAGACAATTACCTGGTGATTTAATGTGGATTATATTTTATATCAGTCAGAGACAATTACCTGGTGATTTAATGTGGATTATATTTTAAGCATTGCAATTTAGAATTATATTAAACATTCTGTTAAGTTAAGATTTAGTATTAAAATGGGTCATTATTTTTAAATATATATGGGATTATATAATAATCTCATAATTAAAAAAGCCTATTTTAAAATGATATTCATATTTAATATATAACAAAAAATTGATCAGGTCAACTGATATTATTGGGTAAATCCCCCCTTATATCTCATTATAACAAATTGATTTTTTTCCTTTCAATTTATCATACCATGAGTTGGCAGTTCAAGTTTTATTCAAATTTTATTTTATAATTTTTTGAATAATTTATAAGTATATATATATATATATTTATATATATTTACAAATATCTATACACTATATATAAACAGAAGTATGTATGTATGAATGTCCTTTATAGCTGACTAAACCATTCATCCGATCGCCATGAAACTTTTGGAGACTTTTGAGTACGCTGCTGGGATGGCTACTGGCAACTTTTTTTTTCAAAATTAACACTCATGGGGAGCCGGAGGCCCATAATATGATTTTTTTCTTATATGAGCTACATAAAAATTAGTTTAAGCGTTAGCTATTAGGTAAATTGATGGATTTTAACCAAACTTTGTATATAACAACTTGGTAGCCAATATTGAAATACTATGGGGCATTAATTTCCTAACTCCATTTCTTCGGGGCTTGGGGCCCAAAATGTCTTTTTTCATAAAGATTGTATTCCCCATTCAATTATTAAAGATCTTGAGAAAAATACATATATATATCCACTATGAAATTGATTGAAATAAACAGGTGTTTTGAACTTGACATCTTGCACTAAATGGGCCCTGGGGCCCTTAATGTCGTTTTTTGCTTATATGAGCTATATAAAATGAATAAATTCATTATTTCCTTATATCAGCTATATAAAATGAGTAAATTCATTATTTCCTTATATCAGCTATATAAAATGAGTAAATTCATTATTTCCTTATATGAGCTATATAAAATGAGTAAATTCATTATTTCCTTATATGAGCTATATAAAATGAGTAAATTCATTATTTCCTTATATCAGCTATATAAAATGAGTAAATTCATTATTTCCTTATATGAGCTATATAAAATGAGTAAATTCATTATTTCCTTATATGAGCTATATAAAATGAGTAAATTCATTATTTCCTTATATGAGCTATATAAAATGAGTAAATTCATTATTTCCTTATATCAGCTATATAAAATGAGTAAATTCATTATTTCCTTATATGAGCTATATAAAATGAGTAAATTCATTATTTTGCTTATATGAGCTATATAAAATGAGTAAATTCATTTTTTGCTATATGACCTATATAAAATTAGTAAATGAGTAAATGAATAAATCTTAACCAAACTTTGTATATAAAAACTTGGTAGCACATTTAAAATAACAAAGGACACTGCACTTGTAATGTCCAATTGTTCAGGGATGGGGGCCCTTGTCAGGGAAATATTATAGCTAATGGGGTTTTCCCGATGTGTATGTGTTTGTACGAGTCTGTGGTGCAGTGCGGAATAGTTCGCATGGTATGGAACACCATGACATAGCATGAGATGTGACGCGTGATAGTGAACGTGACGTAGGGACGGTTGAGAGTCTATAGTGAGTTAGAGATTTGCAGTTGTTGCGTGCGGGAGGACCTTGTTGGACGTTAATAAAACGTATGTATGTTATAATGGTGTTGGAGTTACTTTGAGTTGTAGCCTGTCCTTGTGGTCATTACAAGTACCCAGACAACGACGTAACATCCCTAAATGTCTTTATTTCATATATGTTTGAGATGTTATTTGGTCATTACAAGTACCCAGACAACGACGTAACATCCCTACATGTCTTTATTTCTTATATGTTTGAGATGTTATTTGGTCATTACAAGTACCCAGACAACGACGTAACATCCCTAAATTTATTTATTTCATATATGTTTGAGATATTTTTTGCCATTCTATTTTTAACGATCTTGAGAAATATATCTATGATGAAACTGAATTTAAACGAACAGGTTTTTAAATTAACATCTTGAACCGAATGGGCCCTGGGGCCCCTTAATGAATTGAGCACTGAACTCATAATGTCCATTTTCTCGGGGCTGGGGCCCTAATTGTTTTTTTAACAACTTTTTAATATTGTTTTCCCCATTCAATTTTACACGATACTGAGAAATATAAATAAACTATATTTGTTATGAAATTTATTGAAATGGACAGATTTTCGAAATTCATATGTTAAACTGATTGGCCCGGTGACCCTTAATGTAATTTCTTTTTATCTGTACGTTTTGTTTTACTGAGATCGTTGTAACGCACGATTGGTCTGCTAGTATATATATATATATATATCAGGACATATATTCGTGTAATTATACATTTGTATAAAATAGGGCTGTTAACGATTAATTTACATTTAATCGTTAACTTTTGAAAAATTAACGATTAATTAATCGTTAATTTCGATTTAAGCCAAAACAATTGAAATTTATGGTGTCATAAGTAACATTTATTAAAATACTTGTCAAAAATTGAAATAACACTGGAATGTCTTCTTTATATGACACCTTTTAACCAACAACGCAACATAAAAGTGTATTGACATTATTTGGTTCAATTGATGAGCGGGTCTTAAGGTTGGTCCACAACTCTCAAATGCTCGCGAGCATTTGCCCAAGCATCACACGAACGCACCATTTTTTGGCGTATTTTATAGTGCGTTCGTGTGATGTTTGATCAAATGCTCGCGAGCATTTGAGAGAGGTAAACCAACCTGTATTGAAAACATAACCAGCCGAGCTGAACAATCGTTCACATAGCTTAAGATTGTCTCAGCTGAAGTTTTCGATACTGTTTTGGATGTTTCGTATGCAGGTGATATGTAAGTGAAGTGTAAAACCATGGTAGCAATGTTCCATTAAGCAGCGTGGCTCTGCCGATATTTGACACCCCACGCAGGAGATTAGAATAACCACGCAGCAAATTTTGTAAAATATTGCACACAAAATGGACGTTGTGTAACTTTGCACACGAGTTTTTTTTTACAACTTTGCACATGAACCTATGAAGCTTAGACTTAGAGGGAACATTGCATGGTAGGCAAACGATTTCACTCAATGGACACAATAACCTTTATCAACATTTTGAACATCTGTCTGGCAAAAGTTTAACACCAAAATTTTTGTGTAATCTTCCGGAAATTAGTTTATATTTATCGGCCTAAATATTTTACTTTTTGACTTCAAGTACATTTATTTATAAATGGTGGGTCGATTAATCGTTAAAAAAATTATAATCGTTAAAAATTTCAATGATTAATCGAGAAATTAATCGTTAATTTCCGCAGCCCTAGTATATATACATAAGTCCTTCTTAGTTAATAGACAAATACAAATGTATTTAATAGTTTTTTTCATTCTATACATGCTATTGATATTCTATATAAACGTAAGCATGTATAAGTAATTAAACTTTTACTTTTAAAGTCTTCTGTGTAATTATATGTTATTTAATCTCATTTATCTTAATAACTATTTGGAAATATATTTTTTGGATTTTATCATTTCTCGGGGCGGGAAAAATGTAAATAACGTATTGTGGCAGTATTGATACAAAGACACTCGAACTCTTTTATGTCGTCGGTCTTGGAGTTTTCAAAAATCGTCGATATAACCGAAGACGAGATCAAATGAAACCGATATAATTATCCTATTCAGTCAGGGATTTTTGGTAGTTTGTGTAAAGTAAAATATTCTCAACCCCAGAGCGCTTGTTGTCGTGATATATAAATGTTCGTTACTACATATTTCTGTGATTCTTTTCACTCCAAAATGAAGTCCATAAAATCAAAGCATTGAACTTTAACTAGAAACCAAAATCTGTCATGACTTCTTCCAACGACAAAGAGGCGTCAATAGGGTGGATATCACCAAGTGTGGTAGCTCATGTTGTCACACCCTCACGACTTACCACACAGAGGCGTCACTAGGGTTGGTTTCATCCAGTGTGGTAGCTCATGTTGTCACACCCTCACGACTTACCACACATAGGTGTCACTAAATTTGGTTTCACTCAGTGTCGTAGCCCATGATGTCAGCCTTTCACGACTCATCATATAGACCTAATCCAAGTCTTCCATTGTCAAATAACGTAAACATGCAAGATTTTACATTTTATGTCACCTCTTGATATGGTGTCACCTCTTGATATGGAGTCACCTCTTGATATGGAGTCTGTTCTGGATATGGTGTCACCTGGTGGGGTCCATACACTCTAGTGACGCCTTTGGTAAAACGAACATTAGCTACCAACCATATTTAAATAGAGTTACTTGTACAGAGGCTTCTAAACAAAATCATAGTCATAACAATTAATATTTGGTATCATTGCGTTCAAATACTTTGTTTTGTGAGTTGTTCTTAAATGATACAAACTAGAATAGCGGTTATATATTTTTCAATATACGGTTAGGGTTAAAATTATTGACATGTTTCAACCATTACATTAAAATAAAATATTATATTTAAAAATAAATCACAAAAGTAATTTTTCATTGCGATATCCGATATGGTATTGGACGCAACTCATGATACGGTATGGGACGTAACTCATGATACGGTATGGGACGTAACTCGTGATACGGTATGGGACGTAACTCATGATACGGTATGGCACGTAACTCATGATACGGTATGGCACGTAACTCATGATACGGTATGGGACGTAACTCATGATACGGTATGGGACGTAACTCGTGATACGGTATGGGACGTAACTCATGATACGGTATGGGACGTAACTTATGATACGGTATGGGACGCGACTCAGGATATGGTAGGGGACGTGACTCATGATACGGTATGGGACGTGACTCATGATACGGTATGGGAAGCGACTCATGATACGGTATGGGACGTGACTCAAGATACGGTATGGGACGTAACTCATGACACGGTATGGGACGTAACTCATGATACGGTATGGGACATAACTCATGATACGGTATGTGACGTAACTCATGATACGGTATGGGACGTAACTCATGATACGGTATGGGACGCGACTCAGGATACGGTAAGGGACGTGACTCATGATACGGTATGGGACGTGACTCATGATACGGTATGGGAAGCGACTCATGATACGGTATGGGACCTGTTCAAATCTAATTAAAATCTAAAAATAATACGATAATACACGATAAATAGAAATAACAATTTTTCATGAATGACTACACAACATTTAAAATCTGAATCAATGCCACGTATGTAATTATACAACTCATTTTGGGTTTTCCCGAAATGACTTAACTGAAGTGAGTGCCACGTCATTGTTTATCAGCACGGCTTAAACGCGTTTTACATTCAGATTAAAATATCGGAGTACAAAATCATTCAAGCTGTTATTGGTAGTCAAAGATTTAATCAAGTCTTCAACCAATTGGTCAAGAAAGATTTAGTAATCAGAACCCACAACCAAAAAAATAAATTAAAATATGCATCTTTTGCCATTAGTCATTAGTTTAGCATTAGTGTAATTCACTGATGTATAACGTTACTTTAAAATCTCTTAAGCGTTTTAATAAGCAAACATATGTTAATTCAACGTGATTTTATTTATTTATTTATTAGGCCTACTTTTAAAAGCACAAATGACATATGAGTTTACTAGTCAATAAATATATAATTTACGTACACATTTCTGATAAATTTTTAAGGCATATGTAATTTTGCTGACTTAAATGATTGGACATAACATTTTAATAGTAATATAGATAATGTAATATCCCTTAATTTCAATTCATGCTATTCCCTAAGTTAGACTTAAGGACTTTAAACGTGCGCAGAGTCCATTTAATTTGTGTGCCATAAACTATGTATATTTTATTACGCTATTAAAAAGTAATGGACTGTGAGTTGAGTGACTGTGATGTATTAGAATATCATAAAATATACACAGTATTTTAAAAGCAATAGTACCTACCTACTGTCGAGACAAATGTAACAAACAAAATGGTTGTCTCAACGTTAAATAATATCGGGAATATTTTGTATTACCTTACTCTAAATGGTTTGATACAGAAAATTGTTTTAGTTATAGTTAAATAACGACTAACAATGTTATTTTACTGTGTATTATTATTATTATTATTATTATTATTATTATTATTATTAGACTTGTAATGACTGAATTGTATTATCACAATTACAAACTTGTTTAGTCTTATATTCACGTGCTTTATTATTAAAGTTAAGCTGAGCGATGATTAAAAAAAATATATTTACTCCAACTTACAGCGAAATTTGATTCTTGTCTATTAAGATACAGTAAGGTAATGCAAAATATCCCCGATAGTTTTTATGCTGGCCTTAGCCCGTTCAGACCCTCCGCCCCCTTCTTTTAATCCACCACAGCAGTGCATGGTAGGCAAACGATTTCACTCAATGGACACAATAACTTTATCAACATTTTGAACATTCACGTCGGTCAATAGCTTAAAACCAAAATGTTCGTGTAATCGTCCGAAAATTAGTTTATATTTATCGGCCCAAATATTTTACTTTTTGACTTCCAGTACATTTATAAGTGGTGGATCGATTAATCGTTAAAAAAAATTTAATTGTTAATTTTTTTTTACGAATAATCGAGAAATTAATCGTTAATTTGCTCAGCCCTAAAATATACATAAAACAAAATAATAACCAAAACACATTAAAGACATTTTTTTTTGCTCTAAAAAATAGAAAGAAAAACAATATATTAATTTTTTTTAGAAAAATCTTTAACCCCTCCCCCTCCTCATCTGTGGTGGAGGAAGAAGTGAGGAGAGATTGGTCTCACAGTCTGACTCCATGTGTCGGTATGTCAAAGCCCAGTATGTTTTCTTTCATTTAAAACAAAGGACACCACCTCTTTTATGTCCACCCCCCACTTTTTAATTGTGCGGTTTTTTTTTCTTTTCTTTCCCTAATTTGTTTTATGGTAGTTTGTTGGGACTGTTTTATTATTGTCTGTTAAATGATAATTTTTTTATTAACAACTTTTAACAAGTTTTCGTGTTTAACGTATTTCATTGCTTTTCGTAATTTTTATCTAGGTGACATAAAATCGTACACAGTAACATTTTAGCTTTTGTTTCACCCCTCTGATGGTGTCACCCGGAGCGGCCCCCCGCATAGAGACGTCACTGGATGTAAGTGAAAACAATAAAAATAAATTAGACAATTGAAAATAGCAGTTAGCAAATTCAGATAAATTGAAAGTGTGAAGCCATTAAGAGATTACTTTTCAGAAGGACGAGAGAACATTTTGAGATCGGTAGCAGGTAAAACTTAAAAAGTCCCTATACATAATTTATCAATATATAACAGCATTATAAAGAAATTATAATTTTTGTTAATTCAAGCAAATATAAAGGAAACAAGGCCGCAAACATTTTAAAAAACATTTTTGTATTTTTAATAAATGTATTCTAAATTAGTGTGGAATCTACAGCGGCGTAACGTGGGTATGTGCTGCCAGGGGCAGAAACCAAATTTTCCGCCCCCACCCTTCCCCCAGAAAATATATTAACGCTGTAAAGTAAACAAAATTAGAAAGTAATAATAAGAACACTATATATTTTTAATTTTTATGTTACAAAGAAATGATTCATTTCTTAATGAAATTAAAGTTTTATGTTTTTCCTCATGGCTCAATCTGTCATGTGTCAATGTTTTCAGCCATAGTATGCTCAATAGCTAAAAATAAATAAAAGTAAAAAAGGGGTTTTTAAAGACCACGTTTTTATAAGTGGACTATAAATAAGAAAATAATTTAAAACTTATAACTTCAAGTACTTTTATTTAATATGACTAAAAACGTTGGGCGGGTGTTTGGTATAAAAGTTAAAGATTTATAATGTCGAAAGCAAAAGAGAGATCTATAAGTGAGAGAATGAATGAACTGCATATGTTAAACTTCATAAGCACCCACCACACGTCTTAGTCATATTAAATCAAAATACATGAAGTTATAAGTTTTAAATTATTTTCTTCTTTTTAGTCCACTAATAAAAACGTGTTTTTTACAATCTTTTTATACCTCTATTTATTTTACCAAACACATCATCTGCAGCTCCCACCCAACGGTGATGAGGTCACGGGGTGAACTCCGCAAGTGAAATTGAACTTCAGCAGACGGATACAGATGCTTATAGAGAGATAAACTAAAAATTGCAATAATTTAATTGGGGTACATTAGATCGTTCTGAAATTTTATATAATGCATTGTCATCCAAGGTCTAACTGTGGTAGAATGTTGAGCTCTCTAGAACCATTAGAAGTGGTTTAATTTTACGTTGGCAAATTTGAAATTTTGCGGACAGACAGACACGAAAGCAAGTTAATAAAAACTTTGTAAAATAGCAAAAGATTAGACAATTTTGGTGTATTCGTAATTGATCGTCATTAACTTTTCATTAAAATAATTTTAGAGAAGCCTTTTTAACACCTTGCATTACTTAAGACAGTTTTAAGCAATGTTGGAATTAATTATATTATTTTATGCAGGGTAACTTCGAGCCTAAATATCTTTATAAACTTATATAACTTAAATAAACCACCTAGTCTTATATTTATTACATCTTATTCTATTCATGTGGCTAAAATATTCCTTGCCTGATTCTGTTATGTGAGGTATTTTGAATACTTAAATTTGAAGACAACATTTCAAAGTCCAGTAGGTTAGCTGGTGTAAGAAAACTCATGTCTATTTTCGAAATTCTATATAACTGAAAAAGCCTCACACGAATTTATACACTAATCTCACCTAATGAAGAAACCAAACTTCTTCTTAACTGTTAGTCTACCTAGCATGGATACATACATATTTGTGTTGATCACCAAAATTTTGCTCTCTTTTTCTTTGATTGAAAGGTTCGATTGAAATGACGAGGTCTCCACATATAATTTTATCAAATGTCAAAGCATCCCTTAAGTATTCCATTCCATTAGTTTCTCTGTAAGTAGCCTATGCTAAGAAAGTTTTTGTTGAGCACTATACATTTGTAAAGAATTTCGGGCACTTGTTTTTATATAACTGAAAATAAAAAGATTTCATTGTGACTAGCAAAGTTCATGCGTCTGTTCGTGTGTTGTGCTTTTGTCTGCATTTTTCAGTTCTATAGCTTACAAAGTAACCTCAAAATGGCTCCATGGTATATTTACTATTAGGTATCCTGAAGTCTGAATGACTTGCTTGTAGAAGCAATTAGGTATTTCCAACAGTGTATGGACTTGGAAAAGAAAGCGTAACAACTCTCAAGTGTACTAAAATAGTTGGATAATTTGCTTCAGTTGGAGTATCATGTTAACAAATTAGGTTTAACTGTTTGACACGAGATCTTATGTTTTTGCGCCTTTTTTGAACTCTTGTATACTTTCCAGCCCTTAAGAAGTATTAACACACGTTGGGCCTGTGCAGTCCATTGTTTTAAGATCATCATTTATTTAAAATCATTTCAGAAATGTCGTAAGCAGATTCACTTTTGCTTGAATGAAATCTTTGAAAGATTCTACAGCGTCTACTTTTTAATTTTCAATCTTTACATATCACACAACTGGACTTGTTTGATCCTTATGTCAAATATATGAAGAGCTATCAAATACAATGAACAAATATTTGGTTTCTTGTTATTGAAGAAAGGTGATTTTTCGTGAACTGTATCTCCTAAAATTGCCATGAGCTCAGTTTGAATTTTAGATATCAAGTTTTTTGTACTCCTTTTCCCACTATTATCTCGGTGTGCTCGAACGTACTTTGCAAGCTAATGCATTAGTTCCAGAATACTGCTTTTATTTGCAACAGTATTGTCTTCTCTGTGATCTCAAAAAATCACATTCAATTTCGCCAGGATTTAATAATGTCAAATATTCTAACAAGAACTTTTTACCACTTTGTTTTTTTTCTTTATTAATAGTCTATTCTTTCTTATCCAATTTCTGATTACATCCATTTGCAAAAAACGTTGTTAATGTTGAGTTCTTATCTTGGCATTTCTTTTAATTTATTAAACTTTATTTTAACGTTTTAAAAATAGCTAATTAACAACGAGGAATTTGCCGCCCCCGTCCCGAATGTTGTATTTATTTTTGCCAAGTTTTAATTCCACTAGATAAGCAATTGTTTCCATTATTTTTTGCATACAAATACGTCAACAATTTTGTCCATTAGTTCACGTAGGGACATGGGCAATGGGTGGTTGTTTAGACCTGTAATCAGGAAAATGCGTGGGGTGGTCTAAGGTCCCAATCTACAGAGCCATAACTGTAACTGTGAAATAGAAATATTAGGAAAAACATTAGAAATAGGTTTGTAAAAAGCAATTATAAAATTTAACATTTTTAATTAAATTACACTATTCAATTCTGAAGAAAATCTAGAATGATTATAAGCTTATTATCAAGCAGAATGTGAGGTAAATTGTAAAATACTGATGCCACCTTACAGTGTAACCAGGGTAAACAAAGTCAAATGTAATTTATTATGGACTTGGGGAAAAATAATAATAAAATACGGTTCCCAGACAACTGAACACTCGACAAGTGAACACACGACAACCGAACACAAGACAACTGAACACTCGACAACCGAACACTAGACAACCGAACACGCAGACAAGTGAACACACGGACAAGTGACCACACTGACAACTGAACCAATAGACAAGTGAACATAGGACAAGTGAACACAAAACTAATAGAAAAGATACTGAATAAGTAATAATTCGAAACGTTTAGTAGTACTATTCCCTTTTCACTAACGGCAGAACCATTCTCAAAGAGGAGATAGTGCTCAAAATAAAACGATGTGGCGCTCAAATGGGACAAACAACCGGTATATCTGGGAGTCAAACTGGATCAAAAGGTGCAAATGCATAATTTTGTACAAGACCTGTGCTCCCAGGCTACCGCCAAGCTCAACCTGGTGAAAAAGCTTGCATGCACGAACTGGGGCGCTGGAGCAAGTACACTCAGAGCTCTCTTTCTGGGTAGTGTGAGGTCGATTATGGATTACAGCATGCCCGTCCAAGCCTTTGCCAGCAAAACGGCATTGGAAAAACTGGGTCGAATCCAGAACCAGGCCTTAAGATTTATCTGTGGCGCATATAGAACGACACCCACAGCTGCTGTGGAAGTCATTGCAAACGTAGAACCGCTCGATATCCGTAGGGACAAGGCAATCATAACGACTGCAGAGAGGTATCGCAGGTTAGACTATAGGGAGCCTGCTACCAGATGCAGCACAACTGGGGCGGACGTGGGTGTTTGAAACGTTCCTCATTTATGCATCAAGTAACGGAACTTGATAGAAACGTCAAACCCCCACAAAATAGAAGACAAATTATAAGTGTCCCACTCAAACCGCCCTATGCGGAATGCTCACGTCCCGAAATACGTTTGTCTCTGACTGACACAGCGGTGACGAAACGCAGCCCTGAACATGTACAGAAAGCGGCTGCCCTTGAGACGATAGAAGGGTTCGCGGGAACCCAAGTGAAAGTGTTCACGGATGGGTCTGCCAGTTCGAGTGAAGGAATTGCAGGATACGGTGCGCTCATCTTATACCCAATAGGAGGGCCACCAAGAGAAGAACTTCTAGGTCCCTGTGGGACTATGGCATCGAACTACGATGCGGAGCTCGAGGCTATACACAGGGCCCTGGAAAGTGTGCACCAGACACTGCAGAGGGTCGGAAATATTTGGTTTCGACACGGTACTGTTTTGTGACTCGAGATCAGCCCTCGAAGTCCTGGCTAGTGAGAATCGTAGTACCCACTTGGTTGACGTCATCTTGGAAGACGTGGGTAGACTCGAAAGACTTGGAGGTAAGGTAACAGTGCAGTGGATCCCGAGCCACGTGAATGTTAATGGCAACGAAAAAGCAGACTCCCTGGCCAAAGCAGGCGCAGCACTGCCCCAACCAGAGACCCCAGTCACCTATCTCGGGGCAAAAAAACTGGCTAAAGGACCACTTTCGGAATAAGTGGTACCAGGAGTGGGCTGACAACACAACAGCCAGAGGGGTATTCGCTAACATGCCCAGGCCAAGCCGTTCAGACCAGTGGTGGAACCTGAGTCGCAAACACCAGGGTTTGGTGACTCAGATGAGGACCGAACATTGCCCAACCAACTCTTACTTTCACAGGCTAGACCACAACAGGGACTCGAACTGCCGTCATTGCAGCCAAGCCCCTGAGACAGTCGAACACCTGGTGACGTCTTGCCCGGCGCTCGATATAGCCGGGGGGGGGTGAGGGAGGCGGGCGAGTCCCATGTAAAGACAATGTTGTATGGCAATGCTCAGCAGATGGAGCAGATTGCCCAGGTTCTAGCCAAGGCCTTAAGAGATTAGTCTCAGGCCTACAGAATATGTGTTTAGTT